>JAMXBB010000004.1:55571149-55669588 GCA_024138015.1 Lumnitzera littorea | reverse complement strand
CGAATATATATATGTATGTATTTATATGAATTTATGCCGAATATATATATTTATATATGTATAAGAGTATGTTTTAAATAAATACATATACATATATCATACGTGTAATATATATAGTATATATGTATATATATGATACTGTAATTTATGATTTTACAATAACATAAACCATAAATTATATATTATAAGTATTGGAATATATATATATATATGTATAATCGTGAGGTACATAAGAAAAAGAAGAAAATGAGAAAAATAGGAAAATATACCTAAAATAATAAAAATAACAAATATATGATTTAAATAATTATTAAATTATAAATATGTTACGAAAAAGCTAAAATCAATATTTTATAATTTTTAAATTTAAATAATAATTTTTGTGATATTCTTGTATCACAATTTAAGTTACGAGTCATAACATTCAAAACGGACCTCGTTATGGGAAAATACGCTCGAAAACGATCAAAATGGACTATAAGTTCATAACGATCCGAGCTAAAACGAAAAAGTTATATGCGATTCGATAAAAAGCTCGAATCGACAGTTTCACGTAACTAAGTGAAATAACCCTTACACATTATAACACTAGTTAGCTTTAAACTCCTTATCTTACAAATTTTCCTTATTCTTAAGTGATCTCGATATCGACCCTGAGCTGCCCACCGACTATTACGATTCCTGAACTAGCCATGGCCGAGTGAGTTTTTCCTTATGATTCTATACTTGTTTGTGCATGTAAGTAGTGAATCTAAATTATGATGTATAAATGAATGTGTATGGGGTTGGGTTATGCTTGTGCATGATAATTGTTGTGAATTGTGAATTGTGAATTGTGAATTGTGAATCTACTTTAAAGTTCAATAATATAATGTTTGTTGCATAGTAGATTCAATAGATTGATTGTTTGTGACTTGGAATGATCACTGATTAAATATGACATAACTTTTATTCGACTAGAAAAGTTAACTTGGATCATTCATGAATCATGCACTTCATAACTATTTCCGGGCAGTCACATTACACGGAGGTAGCGAGAGGCCATACTTGGGTTGATTATTGAATGTTATTGATTTCGTACGGTGCACACGTACAATATGACCTTACCCTTGCCCGCGGGATGACTAGGCATTGGAGGCACCAACCGGCTGGCTATGGGTCGAGTCTAAAGGCCTTCGTTTAGGGGTGAGTGAGGGCTGTGTGAACCTACTCACAATCATATGTAGAACTCGTTTTGAGAAAGTTGGTAATGGATGTACCATTACATTTTAAATACGAAATGCGGAGTTTTGTTATGAAATAAGTTCTAATATGCTACCCGGATCTGACTGTACTAAAGAATCTCCAACCCTGATTTCAGAGGGTGTTAAATCTGAGTTACATGCAGTACCTGGTCACCTGCATGTATTTGTTTGGCATATTGCTTGTTCATGCATTCATTTGGTTGAACTTAACTGTTGTATAACTCGATTGCTGTGTGGTTGAAGGAAATTAACTCACTAAGCTTTTGTAGCTTATGTCCCAACAGTTTTCCCTTATAGGTTGCTAGACGATCGGGCATGGGTTAAGAACTGAGGGTTGAGTGCCAACATTGAGATGCATAGAAGTTAGACTCTGAGGACAGACTATATTGTTCATCTGAATTATTATATACTACGTTTAAGTTTTATGACTTTAGTAAGTTTGAATTTTTAGAACTTCACTACCTAATCTTATTGTTTGGTAGGGGATACCGATTCTCTACGGTTTTGTTGGATTGTGGCTTGTCAGATATCTATAGTCACATATATGTAGTTGTAAGCTAATTATATAAATAAATAAAAACTTTAGTGACTAATTATTTAGAATCTTGCAATCTCTGACTTGTAAGATGATTTTCAAATCATGAGTGCACACATGATGTGAAAATTTTAGGCAATCCTACTAGGCCCCCGTTAGGGTCATGACAAGACTGCTATGACTTGACAACGTTTAAGGTATGACAATTCTCGATTGGTATTTGAGCATAGTTTGTAGGAACCATCTCTGAAGCGTCTAAGTTAAAATTTGATAGATTTTATAGGATAAGTGAGTATGTGTAGTAAAAGCTTTAGATGTAGGATATCTATATATATAAAATTATTAATACTTAAGAATAAGTAAACTATAACATATACTTATCAATGTATTGATTGTTGCTTTACTTAATAGGATCATAGAACTCTACTTTAGAATGCTTGTGTGACTTTTGGATGGAATAAGGAATAAACTCATATAGATTATAGGAATAGGATGCAACGTTTACTCTTTGACATAGTTGATTGGCATATGTTTGTGACTATAGACAATATCATTGACAACTATTTTAAGGGATTATCCTATAGTGCGCAAGATCTCTAACATCTTATAATCCTAGAGTTAGGATATCACTATGATCGATATACCATCATTATGGCTTTTAAGGATGTACACATGCGAAGACTAAGGATAATATCTATGGTGATGCTTATCTTATACTTCTTAGCTATAGCTAAACTAGGTCGACCTTATCCTGTAGGTTTTAACTAAGCCCTTGTAGGAGTATTTCATATCCCTAGGTTGTATCTAGAAGGAGTTATGGATTGGTTCTCTCTATCACCCTATCCTTTACTTGAGGAGTACGATTCGCCGCTTGAGCCATTTAACCCTAATGAAGATGTAGTAGAGGTAGTTCCTTAGGGTGAACTGGTTGATGAACCTACAGAAAATCCTATAAACAATGAACTTGTAAAGCTAGCAAAGGATCCAGAGGAGGAGGATGACCTTGAAGAGGACTTACCAAACGATTTGAATGAGGTACTAGCTTAGGATGTAGCTGATGAGGAAGAAGTAAGCCATAATAGTGTGCAAGAAGTTGTAGTAATACTCAATGCCCCAGTAGTCATATAAATAAGTTTAGGTAATGAGACTAGTGATGATGAGACAGACAGTGCATTTAGCATTGAAAGGGGAGATGTAGACTAGGTTCCTTTAGAAGACTTGTTGCCTTCTATTAGTTCTAGTGATGCTAGTAATTAGAGGATTAGTGGTATGAGCTAGCTGATAATAGGAAGGATTATAGACAGTAGAATTTTTTGTATATCAGGCAAATTTTGATGTACCCTGCTTCTTTTTTTATGTAGCCTGATGTTTTGATGTATTTTGACTTTTGCTATATTTTTAGTTTATCAATTGGATGTATAGGGTTTGTGTATGTAATCTTTTGTATAAAGAGTTGTAAATATCAAGTTTGTACAAATCTTCTTTATGTAATCTTGTAAATACTAGATTGTAAATTTACTTTATCATTTGTTTATAGAAGTAGTATCAATGTATATCAAGTATTATGATTATTAATAGATCTATAATAGTTAGTATCTTTTCATACTATGAATCATGAATGGATATTTGCTAAGAATGTTAATCATATACTATTTGTAAAGTAACATTCGATAATTTTGAATAACTATATACCATCCTTAATAAATGGACTTATGGAAAATTTCGAAAATTGTAGGGTTAGTAAAAAATACTAACCTAATGTAGGATCATGGTTGAAGTCGGGAATAGTAATAACAATCAAACTTAACCTACCATAAGCCAAAGACCACCACTAGGTAACCTTCCTTAGGAACAACTAACTAGAAATGGACAATTTCCCCCACCTCCCAACTAAACACAAATCCTTATAGCTCTTATACCTACCACAATGGAGCTTATGCTTGCAAACATGTATACAATGGTCTAACAACAAGGTGCTTTGTTGCAACATTTGTTAACCAAGGATAACCCAATTGATAGAAGGCCTTGAGAGATAGACCCTCGAAGAAATAAGCCTTTAGATGAAAACCGTCTGCTTAACTTCATTAAGTTTAATTGGTGTTTTTATGGAGACACTAGTAAGCCCGATGAAGCTGATGATTGGTTGGCTTAGATAGAGTGCAATCTTATCGCTTTTCGAATACCAAACCATCAGAAAGTATCATATGGAACTTATATATTAAGGTCGCAAGCCTGCAATTTGTAGGATTCAAAAGTTAAGTCACTTAGAGGATCGATTATTTAAGAAGTGTTTAAGGATGAATTCAGACAACAATTCTTTCTAGAAAGTGTTCAGTTAAAGATGCTTAAGGATATTTTTACCTTGAAAGAAAAGAACATAAGTGTAACCTTGAGTTTAACAGATTATTTCATATTCACTATCCTCCTATAGGGACAATCTACATTTGAAGACAACTCTATTTATTCGAGGATTTAATCATGTAATGTAGTGTAGACTTTAGGATTGTGATTTACTTACTTATAATGATGTGATAGAGAAGGCTAAAAGACTGGAGAATAGTCTCTTGAAAATGATATCATAGTTAAATAGAAAAGTAAGTAGTGGATCATAATCTAGACTTCCTTTTAAAAGATCCTATCTAGGGACTAATAGTTTAGGTCAATGAAAGAGACTAGCTATTGTGGCAAGTAATCTCACTCAGCCTATGCTGACAAGGAATATTTATTATAGAAGTGGTAATGCAAGGTGTTGGAAGTGTGGTGTTAGTCATTACCCTAGGCACTATGAGCAACTAAAAGGAAAATGCTTTATATGTGGTGAACCTAAGGTAAAGAATATTGAGTGTAGACGATGTGGACAAAAAGGACATTTTAATCCTTAGTGCCCATAGTTTAGTTAAGGTTCTAGGAAAAGGGAGAATACTACCCAATAGGTAGGAATCGGGATTGCAGGCGAATTTGGTGTAGCTACTACTCTTGTAATGGTATTTGCTATTGAGAGCGAGGATGAAGTAGAGGAATTTGATGACTGATTGGATGACTATTTTGGAGAGTTTGAAATACAAGAATTTATGAACTTAGAGGATGAAATAGATGAAGGATTGGTGATGGGTATGTAACTTGTCCTGGACTTTAATTTTTAATTTATAATGTGATCAATATGGAATGATTTGTGCTATGGGAGATGTATACTTTTGAAATCATGAATTGATTAAGTGTATGATGATACTATTTAGATGAATTTTAAATGACTAGGATAGTTAAATATTTTAAGAGAAATACAAATAAACGAACAACTTGCCTATGCCCTGTTCAATATCGAAGCATCACATCCCTTTTCTAGTCAGGACTTTATATTAGGGAATGGAATTAATGTGATTGAAGTAGTTACAACCTATTGAATAAGAACTCCTAAAGGAGAAAAAGTGTCAACTCAAAATGTTATAGATAATAGCTAAATTAAAATTTAAGAGACAGAGTCCTAATTCATTTGATAGTATTATCTCAGCAAAGCTATGATATTATTGTTGGAATTGATTGGTTATCAAAACATAAGGTAAAGGTAGAATGTTAACGTAAGAGTATTAGTTTGAATGAGGGAAGCTTGGTATTTTAAGGGAAAGGTAGCAAAGGTAGAACTATTAGGTTAGTAATTATTGAAGCTAATGGGAATGTTAGGGAAAATGAAGGGAACTGGTAGTTTTGTTAGATTTTTACAATAGAAAAGAAGAAGGAAACTCCAAAAATATTCGATAAACCTATTGTGTGTGAGTTTCCAAATGTATTTCTTGAGGATCTTCCTAGACTAGCTCCGTATAGGGAGTTGGATTTCATGATTGAACTTGTGCTTAGAATAGAACCTATATCTAAGGGATTGTATGGAATGGCACCTATTGAGCTTCAAGAGTTGAAGAAGCAGCTACAAGAACTCTTAGATAAGGATTTTATTAGACTAAGTGTATCTTCGTAGGGAGCCCTTATGTTGTTTGTGAAAAAGAAAGATGGCATATTGAGATTATGTATTGATTATAAGGAAATTAATAAAGTCACCATTAAGAATAAATATCCATTACCGTGGATAGATGATTTACTCAATCAATTAGAGGGATTGACTATATTTTCACAAGTTGATCATAGGTCGAGATATCATCAACTAAGGGTAAAACTTGAAGATGTCCCTAAAACTACTTTTCGTACATAATATGGGCATTATGAATTTCAAGTTATGCCATTTGGATTAACCAATTCCCCAATGGTATTTATGGACTTGATGAATAGGATATACAAGCCACATTTGGATAAATTTGTGGTTGTCTTCATTGATGATATACTAATATGTTCTAAGAGTAGGGAAGAACATGTTGAGCACTTGGGGTTAGCCTTGAAAAAGTTAAAGGAGAATATGCTGTATGGGAAGTTATTTAAATGTGAATTTTGGTTGCATAAGATCTCATTCTTAGGTCATGTTGTATTTGGAGAAGGAATCTCAATAGATCTAGAGAAGATTAAATTTATAATTGAGTGGAAGCAACCGACGACTGTCATAGAGATTCAAAGTTTCCTTAGATTGGTTAGCTATTATAGATGATTTATAAAGGACTTTTCAACAATAGCTAAGCCCTTAACTAGCTTAACTAAAAAAGATGTAAAGTTTAAGTGGGATGAAGAATGTGCAAGAAGTTTCCAGGAACTTAAGAATCAATCGATTGTAGCCATAATATTGACATTTGCTAAACTCAAGCAACTTGTATGGTATAAATAGTGATGCTTCCCATAATGGGTTAAGATGTGTTCTGATGCAAGATGGAAAAGTTATAACATACGCATTATGACAATTAAGATTGCATGAGAAGAATTATCTTACTCATGAACTTGAATTGGCTGCAGTAGTCTTTGCACTATAAAATTTGGAGACATTACCTATATAGACAACATTGTGAGATATATATTGACCATAAGAGTTTGATATACTTTTTCACTAATAAAAGATTGAATTTGCAACAACGAAGTTGGTTAGAATTGATTAAAGATTATGATCTAACCATCAACTACCACCCTGGAAAACTTAATGTGGTAGTTGATGCACTTAGCCATCGAAACTATAGACAAGTTATATATTCTCTCATTACACAACAATAGTTAATATGAGAGTTCAAAAGATTCAAAATAAGATTTAAGTGGCATGACCTTGATGTGTATTTGATGAATTTGATAGTCCAACAAGCATTACTTGATAGAATTAAGGACCTACAAGATGAAGTTGAAGATTTAAGACTAGTCAAGTTTAGATTAGTAAAAAAGAAAGAATTACCTAGCTTCAAGATAGATGAAATAGGAGTGTTAACATTTAAAGGACAAATTTGTGTACCGTAGGTTCTTAATCTAAAAAGAGAGATAATGAATGAAGCACATACTTTTGGGTATATACTATGTCAAGGTGGAAACAAAATGTATCAAGACTTGAAGTTTACTTTTTGGCGGCATGGGATGAAGAGAGGTATAGCATAATTTGTAATAAAGTGTACAACATGAGAGCAAGTTAAAGCTGAACACTAAAGATCGGGAGGTACACTACAACCCCTATAAGTGCCACAATGGACATGGGACCACATTACCATGGATCTTATTGTCGCTTTCCCTAAAATACGAGTTAGAAATAATTTAATTTGGGTGATTGTCGATAAATTAACCAACTGTGCTCATTCTACCATATCGTAAAGGGTACTCATTGGAGAAAATAGCAAACTTATATGTGCAAGAGATTATTAGAGTACATGGGTATCACTCAATACAGTTTCTGATAGAGACATTTGATTCCTATCTAAATTTTAGGAAAGCTTACATCAAGCCCTAGATACTAAATTGAAGGTTAGCACTACATATCATCCCTAATCAGAAACCAAAGAAAAAATCGATCCTAAGTAGCCCATTTCTTATGGGTGATATATAAAATGCAATAATTTTATAAAAATAATAATTTTTTTTTGAAAATATGCTTAAAATTATGTAACAATAACTTTTTCTAAAATTTTTAGATAAAATTTGATATTTTTGACAATATTTTGAAAATTAGGTAGAATATCAAATTCATTGGCATTTGTAGCTAAGTTGGCCAATGATGGAGGCGATCTTGTTAGCCTAAAAGGGTGTTAGCTAGAGGTGCAAGTGGTGGTGGCCACTTATCTTTAGGTTATTCCTAAGTTTGTGAACCTCGATCTTATATATTATCACCTAATTCTTCCTATTTTCTAAATTTTCACTAAAAACTACTAAAATTACTTTAAGGAATTTCCTAAGTTTTATAGTATCCAAAGAGTTTAAAATGATGAAAGAAGGGGTATTTATAGTGTTGGCTTAGAGAGTTAGCTAATGGGCATGGATGACAAATGTCATGATATTCCTTTTTCTAAGTAGACATGTATCATATGGTTTTGTAAAAACCATGGCCTAACCCATGGTTTTAGTCCATGGTTTTGTTTCAAAACCATCTGAACCCATGGTTTTAAGAAACTAACAACTACCTTTGGTTTTCCAAATGTCTATATGCTTCATTAACTTATTATTTAAGTATACATTGTTTATGATTCTTAATAGGTTAAGTTAGCTTACATGCATGCATGACATGTTTTGTCAGTTTACTTCCTAATGTTGCCAAGCATTGGATGGTTTTATAAAATTATGTTCCATCTATGGTTTTCTACCGATGGATTTGCTAAAAACCATCAAATCTATCCATAGTTTTGTCAAATCATAAGGCTCTCTTTATTTTATTACTAATTAGTAAAATATATTTTATTATATTTAATACCTAGATATGTGATGAGCTTTATAAAGTAGCTTCTACTAAAGCATCTACTGAAGCTTCAAAGACATGTGCTCAATTGATTGACTTAATTATGTATTATTATTATTATTATTATCATTGTCATTATTATTGTTGTTATTATGTTATTTATTTATTATATTTTATTTTCAATAACATTTATTAATTTTCTTGTTTATTTAATTCATCATTAAGTTCTCTTTCTATTTCACGCCAATTTTTTATATTCCAAAATTTTATGAAATGAATGGGTTAGTTTTATGGTCAATATATACCAATATTTTAATATTTGGTTTCAAGATTTAAATTTATGGAGTCTCTTTGATTGACTTTGGGTCTTATGGTTGACTTCGACCCTAAATAGATTGATTATGGGGACAATCTAAAGTTAAGAGTTTGGAATCCTTCTATTATAATTAGCTAACCTATTTATATATATACTAGCACATTGTGCACCTACAATGAATATGCCAAAAAAAAATAAAAAAAGAAAAAGAAGATACATATACACTTATAGGCATTAGGGCTAGGCAAAAAAACCATGAATTGTAGATCAAACCATGAACCGAACTAAAAAATTGATTTTTTTTTTATGAATGGTTTGGTTTATAGTTCAGTTTGGTTATATATAAATGGTTCGCGAAGTGAACTGAACCGTTTAGTTAAATAAAAAAAAATCATGCAATTATTTTATACTTTTTAATATTTTTTTCCATCAATCTTCATAAATTTCATCATATTTTTTATATACTGTTATTCTTTATCACAATTTTGTGTCAATTATTATAATTAAGTTGAATAAATTCCATTTGAAATTTCATATTTATTGAAGATAAAAATGTTTAGAAAAAGTTTGACACAAACAGCTTGAACTATGGATCAAGTTGAACCAAAAACTAATTTTAATTTGGTTCAAAAAATTTATGAACCAAACTGTATGATTAAGTTCAACTTTAAAAAAAGAAAAAATCAAATCGTTATATTAGGTTCGATTTGATAAGAGATTTGATAAGAGAAGGCGAATTGTACCAAATTGAATTGCGCCCACCCCTAACACATATTCACATTAAAAAAAGTTTCAAAACTTTTAGAACTTATATAATGAAATTATAACTCTTTCATTTTAAATAATTTATTTCTTGAATTCTTTGAAGATTTTTAACCAGATAAAATTTTTTAAACGATTTCTAGTATAATCACTAATAGAAAGTGGGCAAATGAATAGGTGAGAATCATGGAAAGTGTCCATATGATGGGAATGAAAATATTAAAATTATGAATGAAAGTTACATTTGTACCGACAAGAGGGAAGAGAGAGAGAGAGAGAGGGAGGGTAGGGGGGGTGCGTGGGTAGTGGAAGAGGGAAGGGGAAAGAAATGTAGAGTCTGTGCGTAGTCTTAAAGGTAGTTTTCCATTCAACACCTGACCTTATGCGAATTTGGTGGTAACCATTCCGTAGATCAATCTTTGAAAATATCCTTATGCTATGAAGCTCATCCAACATGTCATCGAGCCTCGGTATCGGGTATTTGTACTTAATAGTAATTCAGTTGATTGCTCGGTTGTTGATGCATATGTGCCATGAACCATCCTTCTTTGGAACAAGCAAAGCTGGTACAACAAAAGGGCTCATGCTCTTCTTCACATATCCTTACTCAATGAGTCTTTCCACTTGTCTTTTTAGCTCAGCAACCTGCTTAGGGTTCATCCTATATGCAGGTTGCTTTGGTAGGGTAGCATCTGGCTACAAATCAATACAATGCTCTATGCTTTAGATTGATGGCAGTCCTTTAGGCAGTTCTTCTAGAAATAGGTTAGAAAATTCCTTTAACAAGCTTCGAATCTCTTCTGGAACTTTCTGTAACTCCCTGATCTCTATGAATCTCCTAATCAACAAGAACATCGATTCAGTAGCTTTCTTAGCGGATCGGAGCTCTCTTTGGCTCATAACCAAGGCTTTCTTCTTACTACCTCAGGTGAGCTGATTGTGGATCTCATCTACTTAGGATGGGGTTAACGATTACAACACTATCATCCTTCTATCCTTGACAAAGGCATAGGTGTTCTTATACCTATCGTGAGTGACACGTTAGTCGAACAACCAAGGTCGTCCAAGTAGTAGATGTGAAGCTCCTATAGGGACGACATTACATACTACTTCATCCTTATACACATTCCCAATACTGAACGGTACGGTTACTTGTTTAGTTACTTATTCAGTTACATGCAAAGTACCCTTATCATGAAGCCAGTGCAGCTTGTAGGGTCGGGGATGCTTTGAGGTCGGCAGACCCAACCTCTGCATAAAGGAATGTACAACGATGTTAGTACAACTTCTTCCATCTACAATGATTGTGCACAGTTGGCCTCTGATGGTATACTTGGTATGGAATACATTCTTTCTCTGGTCCTCCTCAAAGTTTGGTAGGGAACTTAGGACTCACCTTAGGACCAAGGTCATCACTTCTCCCTAGTCGGTATAGACATAAGTCTCCTCTTCCTCTTCTACCTTGGGTTCTCTAACATTCTCTTCTTCCTCGGGGTCGCTCTCGTGGTACTATCCACCACGTCTCCTTCAAGTACCATGATATGCCGATTTAGACATTTAGCCACCATGTGTTTAAAGCCTAAGCATTTAAAATACTTCACCTCGCTGGTCTTCTGTCTAGATGGTTAGCCTTTTTCATAGGTACTTGGGGTTAGCTTAGCCTCGAGTCGGCTCGACTGTCTTGCTCAGCCATGCTAGTTTATTCGGTGCTCATCATGTTAGTCATTCCTTTCCTTGGCTCGGTATGACCACCTCAGGTTAACTTGAACAGTCGGCACAATATAAGAGCTTGAGAGAATGTTTGCCTAAGTCAGCTTGGAACATTTTTCCCCCGCTTTTTGGCCCTCTACACAATTTTGATGGCCTCATCTAAGGTATAAAATCTCTGTACTTCTATAATATTGCGAATCTCATACTTAAGCTCAGAAATGAACCTTGATATTATACGAGCCTCTAGTTCTTTTACTTTGGGTTTGATCATAACCATCTAGAATTCTCTGATATAGTCATTGACAGATTGGCTTCCTTAGCCAAGCTGTCGCAACTTGGCAAACATATCTTGTAGATATGTTTTGAGCGCAAATCTACTCTTCAATAACGTTTTCATCTCGTCTTAAGTCTTAACACCTCATCTTCCATCTCTAACTCTAGCAGCATTCAGATTCTTCCACCGCATGGTGACATATCTAGTACATTCCAACGTAGCAAGTTGGACCTTAACTGCATTCTCATACCCATAACACTCAAATACTTTCTTAACCTTCTCTTCCTACTCCAAGTATTCATTTGCATCTCCACTTCCACCGAAGGGTGGGATTTACACCTTAACATTGTCTTGCCCTCGAGGAACTCGGCCTCTTCATCCCTGTATTTGGTAATAATCAACTTCTTCTTCACCAAACTCTTCAACATCCACCTCCTCGTCATCTTCCCCAATCTCCTCCAACTCTAATCTTCATATAATAACTCTGTTTTCTACTCTTCTAGCTCGTAGCAGTCGAACTGGGTGATTGGTCTGATTGCCTTGGCTATATTGTCTTCAAGAGCTCCATCTTATGGGTTTTGTTGCTGAACACCTTGGGGTTGTTGCCAATTAAATTGCATTGCGATGATTAGTCTCTTAATGAGGTTTGTGAATTTGTCAAGTTTGTCATTAATGGACCCTGGGGTGTCACTACCATTATGACCACGACCAGGTTGAGCACTGCTACCCTGGTCACCAATAACTCCCTAACACTTAAATCTGACATAGCATAAAACCCTTTCGAACAAATTAATAAACTTACTCTATTGTTGTAATAGAAAACAGAGTATTAATGAAACCACACTTACGAACACCAAAACATACTGCAGTAGCTACGGAAGAAACACAATAGCCACCAACAATAAAGCAAACTGAAACTTCACTACAACTTCACACACTCCCTCATAGAATTGTGCTCTAATACAAATAAAGCTGAAGCATCTCCGGGATCGTATACACCGAGAAGCACCACAATGAAGCAAACCGAAAAGAGTGTCAGTTCACCACGGATCGGCTACTTCTGTTAAAGCTCTACTCGGCCATATCCCCTCTCGGCCTTGGCTCTCTTCTTCGGGCTTCTTGATTTGCTTCAAAGTCAACAATCCTTTCATTTCTTCTTCTTAGCATAAGTTGGTTTTCTCTTCTTTTCGGCTTGGTAGCTTTTCTCAACTATCGCTTGTCATTGTCATGTTCATTGGAACGCCTTCTACTGGCAAGTGATCGCTCCCTTCTTTCTTCTTGGCCATCACATCTACAACCTTTGACTAAGCTAATGAGTTCTTGGATAGAGTTAGTGAGATTCTGAATCTAATATTCTAAGTTATCAATATGTCGTCTCAAACTTTTGTGAGGACTATCTCTAGTTTGTTGACACTATCCTCTAGCATTCTTGTCTCTATAGTAATTTTCCAAAAAATTAAACAAACAACAAAACACAATTACAGTAAGCCAAAAATAACCATTACTCAGCTTCTATAGCTACCACTACTGACAAACACTTCCACAACAACTAGAATCAACTACTAAGATTAATGTTACTAGACTAAACTATAGCACAATACCACGATTACTAAAAGCATGAGCAACACACTAAATATGGAACGATGATTGTCAGAAATGTTCAAACAATAAAGCAACTTTGAAGAACATTAGCACGCATGTCTCCCCAAAGCTCTGATACCAAGATGTTGCGTATGAGACAGTTGCGAGTCAAACAAATAGAATGGGTATTCATAGATTCTAGTAGGTATGAAGAACAAGAAGTAAAAATAGAGGTTTTGAGTATGAATGTGTATGGATATTACGCACCAAGACACAAACATAATCAAGGGTTTGACCTCAAAATAGAGTTCAATATAACTCACGAACACTAAATGTCGCTTAAGATGAAATAAATACCCTGTATTTATTGTGCAAAGGTTGAATCTTTGAAGATTTGTGAAGTTTGCGTAATTGTGTAGTGAGGGGATTGAGAGAAAAGCGAAGTTTTAAAGAGATAATGAAAGTATAGAATGAAAGAAAAAGCATTTATTTATGGCTTTCAAATTTGTACTTGATGACGGGTAAGGATTACGATTGTGATGTGTAGCTGTAGTCCTTGCCTTTTCTACGTAATTGCAACAGGGCATGTCTATACTCAATGATCATAGGTGTAGTCATGATTGTAGAGCTCTCATCCTTAATTTTTTTTTTCAACTTCTCTAGAAATTAACTACAAGTGGATGACGGTCCATGTCCATAGTCATGGACTTTGGTCATGTTCTTTCTCTAATTCTTGAATTCAAATTACATTGATTTCCTTTGACTTACATCTTGAAATCGTTCTGAACAATTAAAAAATAAATTGAATTGAAGTATAAAATTACAACTTAATTGGATGAAAAAACTTCATTGATTACATGTTGCATGAATAAACTTCCAACAACTATTTCTATGAAATAAAAATTGTTCAATGCAAGGGTAAAATACTAACTAATGTCTCATGGACTCAATATTCAAATTGGTTGATGATGAGAAAATAAAATAAAAATAAATTAATTAATTAACAACTAAAATTAAAAGAAATCAAATTTGGGTTGCCTCCTAAGGACCACTAATGTTTAACTTTATTGGCTTGATGGTGAACTTCTTCCTTTAGTTTGGTTTTGAACCAGTTGTTCTAGGATTTGGTTCACTATTTCTAAGAAAGCTTCTTTGTGGTCTCTTTGTAATAGTTCTAGCCAATTGACCCAACCAGCTCTTGTAAACCTTACGAATTTAGCTTTCTAAGTATAGAAACAAACGTCCAAACTGTAGATGATTTCCCGAACTCAAAAGATCTAGTGAGATTTAAAACTGATTAAAATCTCAATCCAAAACCTAAAGTGGATACGAAAAATCTTAAATCATCAATTGAACCCCTAACCGCATACGAAAACCCTAAAACCTCGAACCTCATCAAAACCCTAAGATGACAATCGAAGATTTAATCACGTAAGAATATTTGAAACCCTAAATATGTAAAAACATTAGAGATTGTGCCCTAAAGTAATAAAAATCCTAAAACTATAACTTTAAGGATATAAAAGCACTAATTCACCATAATTTACCCTAAAACCCTAAATGATAATATATCCTTCATATTTTGCCATTTCATGGGTAAATGACTAAAGATAACCCTCAATCATGCATAAACATTTAGAATACTTAAGTGATCTCTTAGAAACTAAGATAATGAATCATAGATTACATTTATTTCTTAAGTATATGATTAAGATAGTATTAAATAGAGTTTGGGATATAGTTGAAGATTTAGCTAAATGTAGTAAACCTTGATACCCTAATTAGTATTTTTCATACTAGTTACACTAAATAATTTACCAAATGATGTTTATAGGTTATAAATACTTAAAGTAAGACCTCATCATCTACTCTTACTAATCAATTCACCAAATACTTCATTTCCTTCATTTTTCACTTAATTTCCTTTAATTACTACATTATGTGCACAAATTTACATATGCTTAAGAAGAGTTGACCAAGTCAACACATATTGACTAAAGTCAACACTTTGAAAAGTCAACAAAATACACTAAAGAGATAAAGAAAATATCTCTTCCTTAATGATGGCTTTTCTTTTCCTTTTCTTTTGATTTTTCTTTTTTTCCTTTCCCTCAATTGTTGCCGTCCACTTATTCTTCATTTTGGTCCCACCATTTGTTGTCTTCCATAATCAAAAACAAAAAAAAGAAACAAAACAAAAACATTCCCCATTGCCGTGAGCTTCTTCTTCCCATTTCACTCTCATCACTCCTCCTTTTGTCTTTTTAATTCCAACACAATTAAAGGTATGTCTTTAAGTTGTTTTATGTTGCTTTATATTATTCATTAGTTAGTTAATTAGGTAGATTAGATAAGTAGTTATGTGTTTAGTGTTGTCTTGAAGAAGAGGAAACAAAGTTTCCATCTTTAAGTGTAGAAATCTAGGAATCATGAATAAGAAGAAAGAAAAACATGAATATGTGCACAAAGAATGTGTACATGAGGTAAACCGAAAAGAAGGGAAGCATGAGAAGCATGGTACATGAGTATTTTCCATGTACATAACCTAAATTAAAACAAAACCTAACCATACACACTTAAAAACACAAAAGAATGGAGTTAGGAAGCTTTTCTTAAGGAAAAGATTAGGCATACGAATTTTTGTATAAAAATACGTATCTAACCGTATAGGTATATGAGTAGGTATACGAGTAGGTATACATGTATAAATACGGTATAAATTTAGGTAGATGTATAAGTATATGTATGTATAAGGCATATGTACGTAAGTATAAAGTAAGAAACAAAATGTACATAAGACATGTACATATGACATAAGCATGAGGTGATGCTTATGTAATCAAATGATGAGGTGAGTAATGAGGTAAGCACATGATGACATAAGCAATGACTTAAGCAAATGATGATGTAAGAATGACATAAGCATAGATTATAAACTAAGAAAAGAAGAAGAGTGTATCATAATTAGGATCCTAAATTAGTAAACCCTAATACACTTTCTAAATTGGATCGTACTTAATTAAGTACATAAATTAGTAATAGTAAAGTAAAATCCTCTAAGTATAAGGATTTAAGGGTCAACTAACTCATTAAGTATAAATAAAAGATATAAATATAAGTAATAAGAGCAATTAAGTTTTCATAGTTAAAATTTCTCTAAATTTAGTTCATATCATAAAACACGGGTTTTAACGTCCAAAACGGACATCACCGTGTGAACGTGCATCCGAAAATGATGAAAAACGACTATAAATTAGTAAATATTGAAAATAGAATGAAAAAGTTATGTATGATTAGCAATTAGGTTTAATCGAATAAGGGCCGATAGTAATTTAAGTAGAATTAGGTGGATAGATATCTAGAACCATTAGTTTAGTCAACTACTTATTATTCCTGTTATCTCGTAATGATCAGGTGATCCCGACGAGGGCGAGGATCTCCCGATTGGTTATTACGACTAGAGCGAGTCGTCATAGTCAAGTGAGTACTCCCGATGACTCTATACTTGTTTGTGCTTGTAGTTAGTGCACTTAAATTGAATATCAATAACTTGATGCATGGGGTTTCGGGATATGCATGTGCTTGATATTACTTAATTATTGTAAGAATTATTGTTAAATACGATAATTGATGATTTGATGGTATGATTGATTTTTATATGATTTGGATGGTTTGCTAATATTGATTGATCACCTTATAATTTGACCTAATTATATTTGGCTTATCTTAAATCAAAAGGGTCATGCATTATCCATGCATCGCATTACTTATTCTGGCCGTCACTTCATGCGGTTGGTAATGAAGGGCCTTGGAGGGATGGATTCCCACATGATTTGATTAGTACCATGCAGGAGCATGGGTACAACAAGACCCTTCCCTTGGCTCGCGGGTTCTATTGGCGCCGGAGACGCTAACTGTGGGTGGCTGGGGGTCGCATCTAGAGACTACCGCTATAGGGTGTGAGTGTGGACTGCGAGGGCCACCTCACCGCTAGGCCTGGGACTTTGTGAACTATTGAATTTTTGGAAATGGAAGTGTGTTTTTGTGAAATACGAAGTTCTAAGTTATGGGTAAAAACCTAGGTACTAGAGCCCGGTTATGATTGGTGCCGATGAATCTCTAACCCTTATCTCAGAGGGCATTAAAATCCGATATTATATGCAGTACCGGTCAATTGCATATATTGTTTGGCATTCTGCGTGTGCATGCATTCATATGGTTGTAATAATTTGTTTAATAACTTGTTTGCCAGTATGGTATGAGGGATAGCTCACTAAGCTCTTGTAGCTTATTCCCCAATAGTCTTTCTTTTGCAGGTTTACATACAATGGGATTGGGATAAGTCTCGAATGCTAAGTGCGGATGAAGATATGTACATTAGTGTTAGGATTAGTTGAGATTTTTATAGGTGATACATAAATACTCCTTGTAGAAAACATTCACATGTTAGAATTTAATATAATTTAATTCGACTTGGAGTTTTATAATGTTGGCATATCCTGTCCTATTATTTGGTAAGGGATACTGATTCTCTGCAGTTCTGAGGAACTGTGGGATATCGAACAACCATAGTTATTTATAATTATATATTATGTCATGTTACAATAGATTAATTACTTGAAAATCATTAATCTTAGTGATTTATTATTTAGAGTCTTGCAATCTCTGACTTGCAAGACTGTTTTCATATCATGGGTGCACACATGTTATGAAAATTTTAGGTAATCCTACTAGGCCCCCTTTAGGGTCTTGACAACTCTCTAAGCCTCAGTGAAGCTTTAGTATTTCTAAGTGCTACTGTTGTGACTTGAAAACGTGCATCTAAGCTCGAGATGAATCTATTAAGCAACTCTTCAACATTAAGGGCCCTATTTTGAGGTTGTATATTTATATTTCAATGCTGCTACTGGCCTCCATAGGAGAAATTCGAATGATTTATCCAACCTAGATTATATGTATTGTTGAAAGGATTGTATAAAGCAAGGTTAGCAATAAATTAACATCTTTAATCTCATATTTGTTAGATGTTTAGGCCATGTACATAATTTAAAGTTTGTAATGTTTAAATAATATAAAAATATAATATCAAGATTTAGAGGAATGATCACTACATAATAACATCCTTCCCTTTAATCAAATGTGTGTCGAGTGTACATGGTTGGGCATAAAGACTAGGAGGACTACTGATCTTAGGGTAATATCTTAATGATCTTTGTGCGACATTGTCCTAAGTAGAGTCTCATTTTAAAATGATCTAGGTAAATATGCATTCATAATGCCAATGAGTACATTAGGATTAATTTTCCTAATCCTTATTCCATCCTTATATGGTTATAGTACATGCTATACTTAGAATGTTTGACTCAATATGGGATGAGCATATGACTCAATTTGTAAATAGGTACACTGATGCATTAGATACATTGGCTTCTAAAGTTCTAATCCAAGATGAGGACACTAATTTGACGTCTAGGTAATTAAGAAAATCCATACCATGCATGACTTTGAATTTCCTTAATGAAGTTGAAGAAGCATGTGATGATTGGTATGTCCCAATTAAGGAACAACTAACACACCATAGTGCGGCTTGTATTTCAACATTTAAGTACTTTGTCAGGATTAATGGAACATTGTACTATAAAGTTCTAGAAGTAGTGTTATCTCGCTGTGTTGGTGCTAAAGAAGCTTACCTCCATTTAGATAAGTATCATCAAATATAATGAAGAAAAAGAAGTTAATGGCTTAAATTAGTCCATGATTTATCTACCTTTTCTCCTTAACTCCTTCCCTTTCATTGATGAAGTAATTCTTTCTATTTCTATTATTACTTCTCTAATCATTCAAACGTAGAGATTTCTCAAACTACTTGCAAAATTACTCTACCCCATGCCTATTTACCTTACCCCATCACATCTCTCTCTCTATGACTAATCTTTTTTTAGTTTTTGTCATCTTCTCTTTCCCTCTCAAATAAAACTTTCTCTCTCTCTCTCTCTCTCTCTCTCTATATATATATATATCTCAATATTTTGAGAAAATATCTACATCCCATCACTAATGCACTTATAGCAACTCTCTCTTTCTCTCTAACACTGTATCCCTGTCGCTTTTGTCTTCCTCCTTGAGACTACTTTTGTCTTAGCTCTCATCTACATTGTTAAGTTTCGTGATCGAAGTATACAGCAAGCCAAAGGCATGGAGAATGCTAGTTTAGATGAATTGAATCCATAATCATATGCTCTACTCTCGTGATGTGCATTTTCCTTCCCAATCTTTGTTTTCTATCAAGTTACCTCCATTGCTTTATTTCATAATTGAAGCTCTAATTTTGATCTTCTTCTCCATTTCTAGCAAGTTACAACTATTCTAAGGACCTCTATAATCCTTCTTCTCCAATAAGGGCCAGAAGGTATAAGTTATGATTATCAAGCAAATATATTTTTGAACTCAACTTTAATTTACATAGTATAGTTGAACTATACCCCATAAATTTAGGTAATAAGAAAGCTTTCTTTATTAGAAGCTAGGCCATCAAAGGCCATTCTAGATACATTTTTTTAGGTCCCTTCTATCATGACTCGAATAGTATTATTGTCATAGTAGATCGTCATGTGCCATACAAAGATCTATAATCAACCCCTTCATTGATTATAGGCCTTCCATAAGATACACAAGGCTCCTTTCACTCTATATTACCATCAGTCTCATAGATATGCAATATTGAGCATATAAACTAAAATTTACCATTTAAATACAAAAGTATGGAAGCTAAAGTGTAGATTTGTAGAATTCCACAACAAAATATTACAATGCATTTAAAATCCTACAAGGGTCAACATTAAGAAATTCTAACTACAAAATTAAACTAAATAAACTAATTAAGTATCTACAAGCCATCATTACAAAATTCCCTCTTCACTTCCCGAAACATACAATCTCGTCTTAGCATAAGACTCACCTTGGGCATCCTTCAGCCTGGATGGATGAAGAGGTGGTCTTACATCAAAAGAAATCTATTGAGGTGTAAGCTTATGCTTAGTAAGTTAATCCCTTTATCATATTGCATAACAATTCTATTAAATGCACAAATATATGAATGCATAAACAATTAGAATGCCAAACAATATATGTAGCAACCTAAGAGCTGCATGTAACTCCGAATTACACCCCCTATAGTTGAGGTTAGTGATAATTAATAAATATAAACCATCAACCAGGTTTTAGCACCTAGGTTTTTATTTCACTTGAACTAATGTGCTCAAAATAACTCAAACTTATACATAATACAAAGAACTTTACTTTTCATATGAAAATACATTTTTCCATTTCAAAAAGTCCAAACTTTAAGTCAAAATTCCTAAGTCGAGCAGTGTGATGGCCTCCACAACCTACATCACACACCTTAAGAGAAAGTCACAAGATATGGCCCTTCACTAATAGTTAGCATCCCTTAGTACCTAACAAGCCTGATAGCTAGGATAGGGACTCAAATATATAATAATAGCATAACCGTTGCCAAATCCTAGCAAGAGCCCTCGCTCCTGTGAGCCCCTTCCCACCTTCTACGTAAGGAGGCAGTTGTTATAGTTATGATGTAATTATAAAAAATGCATGACTTATTGAATTTCTTAATTGAATACTTAATTAATTCAATTTTCATTTTGATCAAACAATTTCATTCCATGCAACAATGCATAACTATCATCATAAACAATTCCCATTATTATCTAATTAGCAAGTCATGGCATCTAATCATAATATCATACACATGCATTTCCCATAGCCTACCAGAATTCAAGTTCATTATATAAATTTAAGTACATCTACACTACAAGAAAAACCAAGTATGAGATCATTAGGGATCACTCACTCAGCCATAGCGGATCAGTCGTAGTAGTCTAGGGGTAGGTCATCTCCAACAATAGGGTCTCTTGAACATTGCAAATAGGATATTATAAGAAATTGAAATGAAATTAGAAGGTTGTCCTAAAATCTTTTAAGTTACACTTTTAACTTAATTTTCATATTCTTCTTGGTTATACTTAAAACTTTAATCACATATAGCTTTCTCGTTTTAAGTCCAATTTTTATGATCTTATAGTCAATTTCTATCATTTCCAAGTGTACTTTAACATGGAGTGGTTAGATTTTCAAGATAAGACCCCTAATTCTATCCACTAGTTAGAATAGTAGCAATCCTTAAGGTTTAGTGCTCTTTTAGGCTTAGTTTGGTTGGGGAGCTTAGGCTTAAGACTTTATTCTAAGCTTAAAACACTCTTCAAGGTTAGATTTTATCCTTCTCTCATGACCTTGGTGTTGACAATATTTCCTTGGACTCTTAAGTGGGCTTATATGGTTAATTGGGTTTGTTTTTTATCTAAACTAAAGTTAGTGGCTTTGTTGGGCTTAGGGAGTTTTATGTAGACTTCTTATGGGCTTCAAAACAACCTTTCTTAATTATTTAAAGTGCTGGTCAGAAATTTGGTGAGGCTTAATTAGAAGTTTTAAGCTTGTTTTGGATGTTTTTAGGCTCGATTTTGAGTTATATACTTTTAGCACCTATTGTATTTGCTTTGGTTGGTCTTTTCACTTTGTTTACTATGATTTACTATATTTTTAAGTGGGTTTTCTTGGGGTTTTAGATCTATATGGTTGGGTTTAGGGGCTTCCAACTTGGTTTTTCAACTTGTTTCATCATTCCTTAAGTTTAGGCAATAAATTAAGAAGCTACACTACTTATATCCTAACCTAACTTAACTTCTCTTCCATAAGAAGATTATTTAGCTTAAGTACTAAGTAAAAGTTAGGAATCACATACTTATCATAAGTTCTATACCTTAGTTTACATCTCAAAAAGTTGATTTCCTCATAAAACATCATGTAATGGATTTTTCCTTTACCTAAAACTAGATTTAAGCATGTGTAACTTAATAAAATGAAAATAGCACTTAAGTACCCTACAAATACTCTATGTCTAGCATGTTATCCCTTCTTCCATATACATATTTTATGATTTTCTCAACTTACAACTTCCATTCCAAGTGCTAGACATGCATCCTACATAATACCAAACTTAGTATACTCATATTCCAACTTTCATTATCACCTAAAGTAGACTAGCTATGTTATCACCTTGTGTACATGTCAATATTTTCATGAAAATATTAACTCCTAAACATGGCATACTAAAGTACTCAACAAGAAAAAGAACTTACATGTCTTAGATGAGTATAAAGGTGATTGTGCACTAAAAATCCTCTTTTACTCCTTGTTTTCCTTTTCCTTTTTGGCAAGCTTCATAAGTTACCAAAGTCTTGATCTTTCCTTAAATGGTTTTTGATGTGGATAAGGTGAAAGCAACAAAAGCAAGTTTTGTACCGTGAGTGTAGGTGTATATATGTGGCGGTAAGGGTAAGTTTTGGGGGTTTGGCTTGCTCTTGTTTTTGTAATTGAAATGTGTTTGAAAAGTGAATGAAAGTGAGAGGGTTTAAGGTGAAAGGTGGCCAGTTGGAAGTGTGTATATATGAGCTCCGCTAAGCCCTCTTTGTTGTCTTTTAGTTAGTATATAAGCCATACTTTGCAATAATTTGATGATGTAAGTAATAAGGGGTAAATAGTAGATGTGAAAGACACTTGGTTTGCTGGATGATTGATAAGGTATGGCCTCCCTAATCTTTCCTTTCAAACCGACCATGTAGGGGTCATAGGGGTATGGTTTTTATCTTCTCACTTGTTTTAAAATTAAACTGATAAAATGTTGGAAGAACTTATCTATGTGTAGTATAAGTTATGGTGATATAAGGAAATTGTCTTATCACTAGCTTTTGATAGGTTGTCAAGTAATATGTGATCCTAACTTTCAAATGATTAGTTATTTAATGTGATTGGTTGGTTTACCTATCCATGTGTAACATAGCTTATAAAGGAAATTATCTTATGTGCAAGTCTTTTAGGATTTGGTTCTTAAATTAATTTGTAGGCTATGATTTGCTTCTTGAGAAATTTTGTAATTTTGTAGAGTTGAATAAAATTGTTCGAATTATATTTTTAATTATTTAAGGTCACAAGTCTTTAATTATACTAAGGTTTAGGGTTTTGGACAATTTAAGGTCCACTATTCTTATGTTCGAGTTTTTATCAATAATGAACTTTTAAACTGGAAAACTAGATTCATTTTCTAAGTATAAACTTTAGTTCTTAATTTAGTTAATCCTTGGGAATGATCGAAGAGTCTCTTAATCAATTACATGACCCTTAAGTAGCAGGGCTTACACCTTCATCACTAGTTTGGTGAAGAATATTACTACTTTTCACAGTCTCCCTCATAGTTAGCAACTAGAGCATCCAATGCTCGAGTCTCCTAAATGGTGTCTAGGTTTAATCAAGGACCAATATCATTATATTTAGTTTTATAAGCTTAAACTCTTGTGTTTTCCACTTAAAGCTTGATTGGTAAAATCGCTTCAGACCTAAAGGCTACCTAGTAAGGAGTATGGCTAGTTAAAGTCCTTTATGTAGTTTTGTAACCCTATAAAACATTAGGTAGCTCATCTACGCACTTGCTTCCTACTAAAATCACCCTCTTCCTTAAATTATGAAGAATAACTTTGTTCATGGCTTATGCTTGATCAGTTCACCCTCTTCTCTAAACTTACCATCATAAAATTGTGGTCTGTTATTTGTAAAGATGGCATAAGGTATGTCTAATCTAGTCAAAATATTATTGACCACAAAAGCCTCAATGCTCTATTTTGTAATACTTACCACTACTTTTGCTTTAACCCATTTTGTAAAGTAGTCCACCATAACAATAGTGTACTATCTCTATTTTGAAGTCTTCGAAAATGGGCCTAAAATATCTAAACCCCATTAGACAAAAGGCTAAGGGCTAGTAAACAAAATTAGATATGTGCTTGTGCTCTTTCAATCGAAACATTCCTTTTACAATGATCACAAGTTTGAACCAAGTAAAGGGAGTCCTTTTTTATCATAGGCCACTAATAGCCGAGCCTTAAAGCACTCACATATAAAGCTTCAGCCTTAATATGATTGCTGCAAACCCTGGCATGTAGGTTAAAAAGGGCTTGTTTTACCTTAGTGCATCATAGATACCTTAAGTAGGGCATACTTAACCCTCTCTTGTAAAGCTTTCCCTCAATTACTGTACAATTGGTAGCCTTATAGATGAGTCTCCAAGCTCTTTGCTATCTTAAGGCAAGACTCCATTCTCTAAGTAGTTAAGGATGAGATCCATCCAATAGGGTTCTACTTCTTTCTCCTACACTCCCATGTATTCCACAAGTTGTTTGTCCATGCTCTTCACTAGTAAGCACTCAATAAAAATTCTCTCTTCCCAATTCAGCATACCCATGGAAGCTAGTTTTAATAACTTGTCCATAATATAATTCTATGTCCTTAGGATCTTGACTAACTACTAGGAATCAAAACTTATTCCAAGCTCTTAGACCAACTGCAAATACTTGGCTATGTTCTCATCCTTCACCATTTTATTGCCCTTAACCTAATTAACAATCAATTGGGAATCTAAATAGACATTCAAATGTTTTGCTTTGAACTCTTTCACTAACTTCTTCTGAAATAGGAGCAACACATACTTGGATTCGTTGTTATAGGCTAGGAATCCAAACTTTAAAGCATAAGAAATCCGTGCTCCCATTAGACCCTTCAAAATTAAGCTAGCACCATTGCCTTTACAAGTTGAAGAACCATCAATAGACAAAACCTAGGTCAACTGGTCACTTCGAGTGGTAGATCCTTCACTTTTAATGAATTTGATTATGAAGTTAGCTAAAATCTAAGCTTTGTAGGCCTCCCTAGGCTAGTATTGAATATCTAGAGCACTAAGTTTTAAGGCATACTTAACCATCCATCCAAAAGCGTCGGGTTTTTACAAAGCTTACTTCAAAGGTTGGTCGGTAAGGACTATGACCTAATCAGCCTCAAAAATTAGGCTAAAGGTTTTTTACCAATACAACTATAGCCAATATGAACTCTAACTTTGTGTGACACAGTCTAGCAATGAAGGAACCTACAAAAATATGCCCAAAATAGCCTTCGACTCCATTGCTCAGCTATACTATGCAAATAAAGGATGTCTGTCTCATTCATAGCTCCGTTACTATGTCTTATCCCAATAATGCCTCTCTCCATCACATAATGGATAAGTATGAGAGCTAAATCTCTCAGCTTAAAAGCTTTTGATTTCCTAGGATCATAAACTCTTCCAATACTTAACCTAGCTCATACCTAAACATCATAGACAACTTGTGGTAGCTTATAGTGTAGTTCCCTATACTCACGAATCCTCACATAATTTTCAGTATACAACCCCATATAAATAGGTATTCTATCAAACAGCATAGTTACCTCATGACAGTTACACTTAAACTACATGGTGTTTTGTATGCCATTCTCTATGGTCTCTTATGCTAGCCCTAAAGTGTTCAAGACTAAGGTTGTAAATAAGTCAAACTACTCATAACCTAATCGAGTTCAGCTCGATATTTACTTGAGTTAGATTAGAGAAAGATAGAGTCAAGGTTGAGCTACTCTAGTAGTTAATCAGGTCAAGCTCAGGGTTCATAATGCTTAGCTCAAGTAGCTTACAAGCTTAATCGAGCTCAAGTAGGACATGAATATCAATCAAGTTTGAGTCAATTTTGAGCACTAATATTATTATAATTAGAATAAAAAATGTATTTTTAAATGAATCAAGCTTCAACAAGCTTAATCGAGTTGAGTTTGAGCTTTTTTAGTGTTATTTTGAGTCAAACTCGAGCTTAAGATTCTAAGCTTGACTAAGTTTGAGTAGAGCTTAAGCTTGAGCTTGAGCTTAACATCATCTCATCTCGTCTCGATTCGACTAATTTACAACCCTACTCAAGACTTCTACTGCCAACTCCTTATAAACTAACTCATTATTAAATAGTAGTAGTCCCAATTGCTAAACTCAATCAACTGCTTAAGTTAGGTGTCATAAACAACTTCATTAAGCACCTCCCAACTCAAGAATGAATTTGGGCAAACTCCTTTGATAACCTGGCATATCATTTCCTTTACTAAGATTCCTTAAAGGTCAATAAGAGATGCATGGAACAAGTGGAGCCTAAAGAGTTCTTATGAGTTATGTGCTTATATCTTAGCATGTTTCTAAAAAAAAGGAAAAAAAAAAAAAGAGGATTTCAAATTTTGATAACAATTCTTGTTCTAAAAGAAACATTGCAATGTTAAGAGAATAATTGTCCATTCATTCAAGCAAGCAACAATTTGTATAATGATATGCCAACTTGTGTTAATCATAGATTAGTGAAATTATTGAATCAATTCATGATTAAGTCTTATTATAATGCACAATCTTTATTAATACAAGTTTTGGCATACAATATACAATTACTTGAAAACTTGTTTTTATATAATTTCTACTAATCCATCTCATATGCAATTGTTCTAAAAGAAAATTTCCATACTCCTAACATGAATTTTATGGCATATGTGAGATAAGGTATGCAACAACAAGTTTTCCTAATCATAAGTCCTATGGATTAATCTAATTGCATGCAAAGTGAGGGGGGTTGAGCAAGGTGCCCATGAGAAAGAGTGGGGAAATAAGGGAAAGGGATGGAAAAATTGTAAACCCTACAATTGCAAGTTCGAATTTGGTATGTAAAATTTAAGGTGATCAAATAAAGTATTTGATCAAGTTTAAATTATAGGACGAAGCTAGGAGTATTAATGAAAGTGATCCCGTAAGTTTGAATTTAAGAAAATAAGTAATAAAATAATAAAATATTAAATAATAAGCATATTACCTACTATTTATCAAAAATGCATAAAAACGAGTTCTAATAACTAACACATTGGTAGAAATAAAATATATACATATTAAAAATCATAGAATAACATAAAAGATATTTAGGAGTATTTACTTACACTCTATATGTATTTATGCATAGGTAAAAAGACACGAAATTACTTAAAACGCCTTAAATATACTAAAGTAATGATAAATAGTTAAAGAAAACTTAAAAAAAATCAACGAAAAATAAAAATATTATAAAAAAGTATGAATTTGTCTAGAATCAGGTCGTATTATATTGGGGTTAGAAAGAACAAAATTAACCAACACTAAGGCAAATTGAAAGTGAAATGGAAGAGGATAAGAGATACATGGCAAGTTAAAAATTAAAGAAAATACCTAACTAGCCCTATAATTCACTAAGCCTCATCTAGAATTCATTTTAGTCACTTGGCAATTAGAGAAAAATAAAGAGAAGTTAGAAAGAGTTTTAGTATATTTAGAAAAAATAGGAAAATTATGTGCATTTAGGGCTTAGAAAGCAAACTCATGACCAATGACAAAATAGAAACGAATGGCTACCTCTAACATACCCTTCTTCAATCGCCCAAGGCTATCAACACACTTGTAGCCACTACTGGTGGTTAGAAATTGATCGAATGGGTAAGCTCGACTTCGACTAGATTTTGTTTAATTTTGTAAAAATATTAATTGTATTTAGAAAATTATGAAATTTGATATTCTGATGTTTTTAAGTATCTAGATTTAGGAAAAATATGGGTTTGATGAAATTATGTTTAAAAATGTATAGTACTTAAAAAATCTCATAAACTCGAGTTTACTTCGATTTAGAAATATATAGCTTTACAAGTATAGTTTTGAGCTCAATTTTTTCTTTTTTTTTTTTATTTGTAGACAATTTAGAGGATGTAAAACAATGCTATGAAGAGATTTTTAAGAATTGAATTTTCAAAAATTTTAGATGATTTTTAGGGTTTAAAATGATATATAAAATAGGTGATTTTAGGCTAAATAAGTAATTAATAATTAGTCATTTAGTGTGTAGTTAGGAGTTTAAGGATGTTATTATCTAATGTATTATAAGATTAATGGTATTTAGGGTGTTAGATGTAATTATTATGTGCTTTATGTAGTAAATTTATGTAAATTAATAATATGTGAAATTAGAAATATAATAACAACTAACTATTATGTTAAAATTTATAATATAATAATAATTGTAATATATAATAAATTTGGTAGGAAACTTAAATTAAGGTAATTATATGAAAAATATAAAATTTTCTCATATCGGAAGTAAATTCGGTAGTTAAATTAGGATTAGGATATATTACATGGATTAAAACACTGCTGAGGGATTAAAAGTGATATTTAGGATACATTAGCATAATGTGATTAATTTCACATTATGGTTCGAAATGAAATCTTAAGATTTATATCTAACACTCATCGTTGAAATTGATTAAGCACCTAAATTGAAACTAGATTCAAAAACCGATATTGAAACTAGCTTAAAATAAATCGGAAATAAATAATATATATATATATATATATGGAAAAATTGAGCCAAATCATAACATAAAGTTTATATATATTATAAAGATATAATTACTAAAAGTGTACATATATTATAAGATATACGGAGATAAGTGACCTGCGATAAGTCGAGTGAGCCAACCAAGGACTTTAGATAAATTGGGTTCAATACTTTATTGTATTAAAGAGTACTATTTTAAAGTACTCAAAAACTTAGGATTATATGTGATTATGCTTGTAGGTAATTATATGAGCATGTGCTTATGTATATCTAACTTTGTATGGAAAATCTGTATTGTGTTTTGGTGATTGTTGTGAAATGAGTGGTGTGAGATTTGTTTGATCACCTTAAACTAAACTTAATTATAACCAACCTAAATACCTTAGCTAGACATAGATTGTAACCCTTTAAAGGATAGTTAAGATTCTCCAACCAAATATCGATATCTTCAAAAATGATAGCATTGGATAGTATAATGGTCTTATATTCATCCTTGGCTGAACTAAGTGACAAAAGAAGAGATTGTGGTAAGGATAGGGACAATGGTTTGAAGGATAGTCATGAAGGGAGTGGTGTCTCCATTACACAAATCTAGGTTTGGTTATGAGCTATTGTATAAACATAAAAACTCTTCAACTCATATTAGAGTAGGTGTAATTACTCTGATTTCACAATGAACCGAACTACATTATGTGATGGCATTTGTGTGTTGCATTGCATATAATTAATTGTTTGAAAACCCTATTTGTGTTTGTTATGCATTCTTAAGTCTCCATCATAGCTTACTAAGCTATTGGTTGCTCATACTCTTATAGATTTTCTTACAAGTACTGACTGATATGCTGTACTATAACTATCCTAAGGTCAATATCTTTTTGGAGTGCTAAGTTATGGGGGAGAGAGAATCAAGCTAGTTGATGTAATCAAGTCTTGTAAAGTTTTGTTACTAACTCTTAAGTTTTTGGACCAATTATGTAATATGTAATATGCTACTTATTAGACTACCTTAGCATATGGATATTTCTTGGGAATATAGGACAATATGAATATCTTAATTTAAATATGACTTAAAGTTTTTAGTTATATATATGTAAATTCTATCTTTAATTATGAGTGACTGTTTACTTTAAAGTAAGGAGTCGTAAACGCCTTATATAAATCGTATCTATAATAAGGACCGTGAGGTTAGTTACTATCATAGATTGGTTTCCATGGCAGGACTATTACGACTTCGTCGTTTCGAGGCGCTACAAGTCTCAGTTGGTATCAAAGCAAAGTTCTAGCGAACTTACTTTGAAGCATCATAACTTAAAAGAAATAGATATCGTAGGAATAAAGTGAGAGTAGGTAGCATTAAGTAGGTGATAGAAGATTGTATTAAGCATGCTAAAGTAAAAGTAAGTATAATCTATAGTATATTAAATGTTAATTGATCCTAAGTTTAATTCCAGGGTCGAAGGGGAGAGTTGATGCTTAGTTGGGTACAATTTGGTTGGAATCGAGAGGAGTCCCTTATTAACCATAGAGTTAAGATGCAACGGTTGCTATTAGAGCTGGCTTATTGGAATATATTTAAGACCATTGATGAGATCATTGATAAATTTCATGATGAGATGTGTTATAGTTAGCAAGATCAGTAGGCATGGATCGGGATGAGTTTAAAGCCTTAGTACAATAAGCATACTGCCATAGTAACCTTTGAGCAGAGGTGGTTAGACAAATAAGGAATTATATCTTTGATGATGCCTTTGAAATACTATTTAGCTAGGTTAGAAGAGGGGAGACCTTACCCAGCTAGCATCACCCATATTCTTGTTGGAGTCTCACATATTCTTAGACATTATCCACTAAGGATAATTAACTGGTTCCCTTGTTGTCTTAAACCAAGTAAAGCAGGAATAGAGATACCCCTGGAACCAAATAAACCTAACCTAGAGCCTATGATACAAGGAACACTACTAGAGAATCCACCACCTATAGAACCACAAGAGGTAGCTCATTCAAATATAGAGAGTAATCATCAAGAGAATGAGACTAATATTGAAGAGGATCTAGAAGAGGAAGAACCTAAGGAAGAAGAACCTGAAGAAGAGGAACAAGAGATAGAAAGTGATAATGAACTTGATGTGGATATGTATACTTTCATTATGCAAGTGATCATTGACATCAAGATAGCTGAGATAGGAAATGGACCAGGAGGACAGGTAGAGGAAGAACCTATACAAAATGAGGGAATAGGAAATGGTGAAGCCATTGAATCTGAGGATGATGAGGTATAGGAAGTGATTGTGATTCTTGAGAGCCTAGAGGTAATATCAACAAGTTCTGAATCTTCAAGTAAAGAGGACGGTAACATAGTAGGTGGACACATGGAGTGGTTTCCTTTTGATCAAGTAGCTACCTCAAATAGCTCCAATAAGGATTAGATATAGTTGGCTAACTTGTTTAGTTAGATCTTTAAGTATGATCCAATTACAATTTTTGTTAAAACTGATATATCTTTTGATCTTTTGGTGTATAGTTGACTTTTGATGTATTTTGTAGCTTTTAGATCAGGTTTAGATGTTGAAATCGAGTATGATGTAACCAAATTTGATGTAATCAAATCTAATGCAACCTTTTGTATTGTATAGTTGTAAATACCAAGTCTGTACTAGATTATGTAAATAGTGATGTAATCGAGTTGTAAATCTTAAGTATGTACTCAAAGGTTTATCGAGTTACACTTTTTTGTTTCTGAAGCTATAATCAACTACAATGATGTAAAGCAAGAACCAAGTTAGTAGTGAAAGTTGTACTCATTATGCATATTGATTGGAAAAATATTGTTATTACTATTTTATATAAGCACAAATTACAAGAATTAACTAATTTCTAAAAAGTTTATAAAACTAAGGAATGGGATAACATATAAATAGATATGTATGCAGGTTTATAAGTTATAAATATTAAGTGAGTATGGTTGAAGTTGGAAATGAGAGTTGTAATGGAAGAAATGAGGGACATCAAAATCCTCCATCGCGAGTACCATCACCCTTAAGGAAACAAAACATATAGGATATATCCCTAACACCACAAGAGGGTATACCAATTGGAAAATTACTTGCCACTATGCATATGATGTTGAAGCAATAAGGAATGTTGATTCAACATCTTATGACTAGCGGTAATATAGGCAATAGAGGGCCACAAGTAGTTAAACAAAGAATGGAATGACCACAAGAGGTAAATAAGCTTCCCGAGTTTATAAAAGCAAATTGTTACTTTAAGGGAGAAATGGATAAGCCAGCTTTGGCTAATGATTGGCTAACCCAAATTGAACAGAGTTTTGAGACTTTTAGAGTCTCTGAATTCCAAAAGTTAGCATATGGCACCTTTATGTTAAAGTTAGCTACTCGAGTTTGGTGGGATTCAAAAGTAAGACAATTGAGGAATAATATTACATAATAGAGGTTTAAAGAGGAATTTAAGAAAGAATACTTCCCTCATAGCGTCCAAAACAAGCTGGTGAGAGATTTATTTGAACTTAAGAAGGGGAGTATGAGTGTAACACAATATAAAACTGAGTTTAATAAACTATTGCAATATACACCTGACTCATATAGAGATAATGCTGAATTAAGAAAGGATTTGTTCCTTACCAGATTCGACCCTACAATGTGTTGTAAGTTAGATGGTTATGCTTTCTTTACTTACAATGACGTAATAGATAAGGTAAGGCAATTGGAGAATAATTGCATAAGGATGCATGCAATGTGGAGACAAAAGATTAATAAGGGTTATTAACCTAGTTCATCATTTAAAAGATCGTATCTTCGAGCAACTAGTAGTTCTGGATAGAAGAGAAGGAAACCAATAACTTTAGCTAGTAACCTTGTGCAATCAATGCTCAATTTGAGATTTTATGATAAGGATGGTAATGTTAAGTGCTAGAAATGCAGTGTAAATCATTTTCAAAGAAACTATGCTTAGTTTAATGGAAAATGTTTTATATGTAAAGATTAAAACTAGATGCTACGAGTGTACCTTAGAATGAAACTCGGGAAGTATAACAAAGGTGGTAGAAATGGGCATTTCTCTAGGTATTGTCTAAAATTTGGACAAGGAGCTAAGAAGATTGGAGGTTCTGATAACAAAAGTGCACCTACTCGTATCTTTGCAATAGAAGATATGGCAAATGAGGATGATGAAGATTTCACAAATTGGATGGAGGAATTCTACAATGACAATATTGAGGAGATTATGGGAGTCGAAGAAGAAAACGATAAAGGACTTGTGATAGGTAGTGCTTAGACTACTTATTTTGACGATAATTTAAGTATAAGTTAAATTGAAGTGTTTAAATTTTGAGATTTATGAATGCAAGTTTTGTTAGTAATCATAGTAATAGTTTATTCCAAGGAATGTACTTATAAATGGACAACCTGCTTTTGCATTATTCGATATTAGTGCATCTCATTCCTTTGCAAGTTAGAAATTTGTGAATGAGAAGGAGATTAGTATGGTTAAGATTGATACAACTTATAGAGTTAGAACTCTTATTGGGGAGAAGGTAACGACTTAAGAAGTGGTAGACAATGGTAGAATTAAGATTCAAGAGAAGGAGTACCTTATAAGTCTTCTAATATTGCCTTTATAGCGTTATGATATAATAGTGGGAATAGATTGGTTGTTTAAGCATAAAGCGGTTGTAGAATGTAGAAGTAAAACTATTACTCTAAATAATGGAGAAATGGTATTTCAAGGAAAGGTTGGTAGAAGTAAATTCAAATTAGCTGTAGAGGAGATATGTGATGAATTGTATGAAACGAAGGTAGAAGAGAATGACAGAAATTTTGTTAGGTGTTTGCTATTGAAGTAAAAAAAAGAGACACCTAAAGTAGTGAACATACCGGTAGTGTGTGAATTTTAGATGTATTTCCAAAAGATTTACCATGTTTAGCTCCACATCGAGGGTTGGACTTCACCATTGAGTTAGTTCCTAGAACTAAACATATTTCTAAAGCCCCATATTAGATGTCACCTATAGAACTTCAAGAGCTAAAGAAGCAACTTCAAGAGTTGTTACACAAAGGATTTATTCATCCAAGTGTTTCACCATGGGGAGCACCAGTATTGTTTGTAAAGAAGAAAGATGATACCAAGAGATTGTACAAAGATTATGTCAGGACCCTAAAGGGGGCCTAGTAGGATTACCTAAAATTTTCATAACATGTGTGCACCCATGATATGAAAATCGTCTTGCAAGTCAGAGATTGCAAGACTCTATATAAAAAATCACTAAGATTAATGATTTTCAAGTAATTAATTTATTGTACATGACATAATATATAATTATAAATAACTATGGATATTCGATATCCCACAGTTCCTCAGAACCGTAGAGAATCGGTATCCCCTACCAAATAATAAGACAGGATATACTCGCATTATAGTAAGATTTAATAAATAAATATTTTCTACAAAGAATGTCTATGTATCATCTAAAAAGTACTCAGCTACTTCTAATACTAATGTACATATCTTCATCTCGCACTCAGCACTTGAGACTTATCCCAATCCCATCGTATGTAAACCTACAAAGAAAACTAGGGGGGAATAAGCTACAAGAGCTTAGTGAGCAATCCATCATACCATACTGGCAAACAAGTTGTCAAACAAATTATTACAACCATATGAATGCATGTACACACAGAATGCCAAACAATATATGCAGTTGACCGGTACTGCATATAATATCGGATTTTAACGCCCTCCAAGATAAGGGTTGGAGAATCATCGGCACCAATCACGACCGGGCTCTAGCACCTGGGTTTTTACCCATAACTTTGAATTCCGTATTTCACAAAAACACATTTCCATTTCCAAAGATCTAATAGTTCACAAAGTTCTAGGCCTAGTGGTGAGGTGGCCCCCGCAGTCCACACTCACACCCTACAGCGGTGGTCTCTAGACACGACCTGCAGCCACCCACGGTTAGCGTCTCCGACGCCAATAGAACCCGCGAGCCAAGGGTAGGGTCTTGTTGCACCCATGCTCCTGCACGGTACTAATCAAATCATGTGGGAATCTATCCCTCTAAGGCCCTTCATTACCAACCACGTGAAGTGATGGCCATAATAAGTAATGCGATGCATGGATAATGCATGACCCTTTTGATTAAAGATAAGCCAAATATAATTAGGTCAGATTATGAGGTAATCAATCAATATCAACAAACCATCCAAATCCTATAAAATCAATCATACCATCAAATCATCAATTATTGTATTTAGCAATATTTCTCACAATAATCAAGCAATATCAAGCACACGCATATGCCGAAAACCCCATGCATCAAGTTATTGATATTCAATTTAAGTGCACTAACTACAAGCATAAACAAGTATAGAGTCATCGGGAGTACTCACTTGACTATGACGACTTGCTCTAGTCGTAATAACCGATCGGGAGATCCTCGCCCTCGTCGGGATCACCTAATCATTACGAGATAACAGAGATAATAAGTAGTTGACTAAACTAATGGTTCTAGATATCTATCTACCTAATTCTACTTAAATTACTATCAGCCCTTATTCGATTAAACCTAATTGCTAATCGTATATAACTTTTTCATTTTATTTTCAATATTTACGAATTTATAGTCGTTTTTCATCGTTTTCGGACGTACATTCACACGGTAATGTCCGTTTTGGACGTTAAGACCCGTGTTTTATGATATAGGCTAAATTTATTGAAATTTTATCTTATTAAAGTTTAATTACTCTTATTACTTATGTTTATGCCCTAGTTTAGGATTTAATGATTGAATTAGCTATTTGATTCTTATACTTAGGAAATTTTACATTAGTGCTACAAATTCACATACTTGATTAAGTTTAATTCAATCTAAGAGATGTATTAGGGTTTAAGGAATTTTTGACTTCTAAGTACATGTATATACCTATGTTATATGCTTATGTAATGTTATTAATTCTTTTATTATAAACCTACGCTTACATCATCACTTATGTAATCAATTGATGATGTCATGGCTTATGTAATGCTTAGATGATGTCATGGCTTATGTAATCCATTTATTACATGTAAATATATATGTCATTAAGTACTTATACATATACATATGTTATATACCTACCTACACTCATAACATACTAATATGTATACTTATGTACTAATATATATACTAATACATATACCCATATACGCATACGGTGACATACGTATTTTTATACGTATTTTCGTATGACTTATCTAGCCCCTTAAGAAAGCTTCACAATTTCATTCTTTTTGTATTTTAAGAGTATATTTGACATGATATATGTATGTATAGTTAGTATATACCTTATTTTAGGTTATGTACATATTGTACACTTATGTAAAAAGGTATTTATACATATATTCTTCTAGCATATCCTTTTATACATATACTTAAGGACATATGCACATGCATATCTTTCTTCTTCTTCATGATTTCTACACTTCAACATGTAAAGATTGCAACTTTAAGCCTAGATCAACATATACATATATATTTGTACACAACACGTAACCTAACCTTTTCTCCTTCTAAGTAATAAAGAGGATGAAGTAAGACATAAGAATGAAATAGCATACCTTAAGTTGCCCTTGACTATGGATGAAATAGTTGAAAAGTTGAAAAGGAAAGAAGAGTAAAAGGGGAAAGGAAGCTCACGGCATGGAGGGGCTTTTGTTTTGTTTCCTTTGATTTGTTTTGCTTGTGGAAGAAGGAGAATGGTAGGGTCTACAAGGGGAGAAATTGTGGACGGCAAAGAAAAGAGAAAGAAAGGAAAAATCAAAAGAAAAGGGAAGAAATGATGAGAAGGAAGATATTTTTTTCCTAATGAAAGAGACACTTTTGTTGACTTTTCAATTGTTGACTTGGTCAACATTTTGACCTTGGTCAACATGTGTTGACTTGGTCAATTTTCAAAAAAATAAAGTCCCTTTTGTGTACATAATAAACTAATTAGGAAAAATTTAGAGAAAGATTAAGGAAATGAAGGGAAATATGAAGTGATTAATAAAAATAGATAATGAGATCTTCTATTAGGTATTTATATCCTATATACACCATTTGGTAAACTACTTGGTATAATTGAGATGAAAAATAACATTTAGGGTATTAAGGTTTACTACATTTAACCTAATCTCCAACTATACCTCTAACTCTAAGTAAGACTATCTGAATCATACAATTAAGAAATAAATGTAATCTATGATTCAATATCTTAGTTTCTAAAGGATCGCTTAAGTATTCTAAATGTTTATGCATGATTGAGGGTTATCTTTAGTCGTTTACTAATGAAATGGCAAAATATAGAGGATATATTATCACTTAGGGTTTTAAGCTAAATTATGGTGAATTAGTGCTTTGATATCCTTAAAGTTATAGTTTTAGGGTTCTTATTACTTTAAAGCACCATCTCTAATGTTTTTACACATTTAGGGTTTCATATATTCTTACGCGATTAAATCTTCGATTGTCATCTTAGGGTTTTGATGAGGTTCGAGGTTTTAGGGTCTTCGTATGCGGTTAAGGGTTCATTGATGATTTAAGGTTTTTTTTCGTATCTACTTTAGGTTTTGGATTGAGATTTTAATTGGTTTTAAATCTTACTGGCTCTTTTGAGTTCGAGAAATCATCTACAGTTTAGACGTTTGTTTCTATACTTAGAAGGCTAAATTCATGGGGTTTACAGATTATTGGGAAATAAATAAGGTTACTATTAAGAATAAGTATCTGTTACCCCGCATTGATGATTTGTTTGATTAGTTACAAGGTGGAACTGTGTTTTTTAGAATTGACTTGAAATCAGGATATCATCAATTATGAGTTAAGCCAAAGGATGTGCTTAATACTGCATTTAGAACAAAATATGGTAATTATGAATTTTTGGTGTTGCCTTTTGGTTTGACGAATGCCCCAACTATGTTCATGGATTTGATGAATCACATATATCAACCATATTTAAATAAATTTGTCATGGTGTTTATTGATGATATTTTGGTTTATTCGAAACTAAAGAGGAGTATGGTCATGACCCGAGGAGGCTAGTCATAGCAGTCGCCGTATACCGTACACCGTACAAAAAATTACAGATTTAATTCTCTTACAATCGATGACCCTTTTATATGATACACAAAGCTACAGCTACAGCTACAGCTACACCTAACTACCAAGAGTGCACAAGTATAAACAATATCATTTCATAATAAATAATAAATTATAAAAATATAACACATGGTCTATTTATATAAGAATTTACAAACAAGAAGTCTGAAACATATCTTAAGTTAAATTAGTATATTGATTACATATTCAACTCTGTAAACTATTAGAAATACTCTCTTATCACATTCAGCTCCTACATTGACCCCGTGTAGAATACTAACCTCGAGCATGCGACGACCTAACTCCACAAATAGATCGGCCTGCGAAAGAAGACTATAAGGGTATAAGCTAACTAGCTTAGTGAGATAATTTCCCTCAACCATATAACAGTCAAGTTATACAATAATTAAGTTTAATCAAATGAATGCATGTCAATCAGTATGCCAAACAAATACATGTAGGTGATCAGATACTACATGCAACTCAGATTTAACGCCCTTCAAAGTTAGGGTTGGAGATACATCGGTGCAGTCAGATCCGGGTATCATATTAGAACTTATCTCATAACGAAACTCTGCGTTTCATATTTAAAACATAATGGTATATCTATTATTAGTTTTATCAAAACGAGTTCTACATATGATTATAAGTAGGTTCACACAACCCTCATTCACCTTTAAACGAAAGCCTCTAGACTTTACCTTTAGCCAAGCAGTTGGCGCTTCCAATGCCTAGTCATCTCGCGGGCCAAGGTAAGGTCATATCGCACGTATGCACCGTATGAAATCTATAACAATTAATAATCAACCCACGTATGGCCTTTCGTTACCTCTGTGTAATGTGATTGTTGGAATTGGTTATGCGATGTATGATTATACGTGATCCAAGTTAACTTTGCTAATCGAATAAATTTAGGTCTTATTTATTCAGTGATCATTCTAAGTTACAAACAATCAATTCTTAGTGAATCTACTATGCAACAATCAATACATTATTGTAATTTAAAGTAAATTCACCATTAACAAAAATTATCATACATAAGCATAACCCAACCCTATACACATTCATTTATCAATTATAACTTATATTCACTAACTACAAACACAAACAAGTATGGAATCATTAGAAAAAACTCACTCAGCCATAGTCAACTCAAGGGTCGTAGTAATCTGGTGGTAACTTAAGGTCTATATCAAAATCACTTGAGAATAATAAAAATTTGTAAGTTTAGGAATTTAAAGCTAAACTAATATTATAATTTGTAAAGTTTACTTCATCTAGTTACATGAAATTGTCGGTTGAGCTTTTTATCGGATCGCGTGTAACTTTTTCGTTTTAGCTCGGATTATTATGAACTTATAATTCATTTTGATTGTTTTGAAGCGTATTTTCTTACAACGAGATCTGTTTTGGACGTTGTGACTCGTAGTTTAAATTGTGATATAAAAATATCACAAAATTTATTATTTTAGTTTAAAAGTTATAAAATATTAATTTTAGCTTTTTCTTATTATATTTATGATTTAATAATTATTTAAATCATATAATTAATATTTTTATTATTTTAAGCATACTTTTCCTATTTTTGAAATTTTAGTCTTATTATAATAATTATTATTATTATTGCTATTATTATTTTTATTATTCATTTATATTTCACGATTTACACACATATGTATATATAGACTTATATTATATTTGATAAATTTTATAATTTTACTTTAATGAGTAATTCCTAATTTACGGTATTATATATATATATATATATATATATATATATATACCTACTCCTCACATAATTATGAATTTATTTTATTTAGTAAATATTATTATATTATCTATACTACTTACTTAATATTCGGTATATATATATATATAGTATTCGATATACAATATGTATACTATATGTTATACATATACTATATGTTATACTCGGTATACCACATATATACACTATGTTATACGTATACTCTCTGTTATATATATATATATATATATATATATATATACGTCATATGTAAATTTTGTATATATGAATATATAACTACATATAGGAATATATACCTACATATATACTATACGACTACATATTTATATATATACATATGAAAATAAATTTGTATACATATATACATCCAAAGTGTTTCACGTGTACATATATATATATATATATATATCTAACTTATTTGTAAAAACACTTAATACATATTATATGTAATCTTATAAATACATACTACATACTCCTACCGTATATTATACCTATGTACATACATATCTTTATACATACATATACATCTCAATTTAATTATTTATGCATACATACATGTAATAGTAATGTTAAATTTACTAAAATACAATACAAATACTACTTATATACATGTACATATTATATAATATACATCTATACTACAAAAATAAGTTTACTTACCTATTATTTTTAATTTTTTTCTTCTTCTTTTCTTCCTTCTTCCTCTTCTTTTCTTCTTTCTTCTTTACGGTTTTAGTTGTAGTTTTTTCCAGAATTTTGTTTTCTTCTTTTGTTTTCGGTTTGGTTTATATTCCAGATTTTTCTTCTTCCTTTTTATGTTCACGTTTCAGCAATTTAGGGAGGAATAAAATAAAATAAAAATCCTATCCTAATCTCTTCATTAATGAGGATGGGACAAAGTAATCATATGTAATTTTTCTTCCTTTATAACTTAACACTTGGCATTTTATTTAGAGCACATGGGCTGCTATTTCTAACTGATTTTTCTTATGTTTGCAAGACGTGGCAGCCAAAGGAAAAGAAGAAAAGAAAGAAAAGAGAAAAAGAAAAAGGAAGAAAATAAATATTAAAAATAAATATATGTAATTTTTCTAAACATATAAATTATAACAATACTCATCATAAATTAATTTTGAAATTTTTGTGAAAATTTATCAATTTAATTGGTACCAATTACAATTATAATTTTTAAAAGTTATTGTAGTGATTTCGTTAAAATTTTATGCGAATAAGCGATTTAGTCGATAATTGAAATTGACTATAATTATATCATTATTGAATAATATTTAACTATTTTATAGACTTATAATTATAGTTTTAGGGTTTCGATTAATTTCTAGGATTTTATTGTCGGTATTATATTTGATTTATTAAATTTCATAATCTTTTATTGTTACTAGCTTTATTGACTTATTACACAGTTTAGGACACTCGGACTTGAATTAGGGTTCAGACTATCGATTTTCTAAGGTTTATAAGAGTATTTACGGTTGGCATTATAGAAACTAAGAGAAAATAAATTGTATGATAAGTTAAGTAAATGTGATTTTTTGTTAGATAAAATTTTTTTTCTAAGTCATATTGTATCTGGTGAGAGTAATAATGGGTTAGAAGCAACCAACCATTATTTTATAGATGAGGAGTTTTCTAGGTATGATTGAATACTATAGATAATTTGTAAAGGATTTTCATAGAATTGTCGGGCTATTGACTCAATTGACCCAAAAAGATGTAAAATTCAAATGAAGTGAAGAACATGAGTTAAATTTTCAAGAGCTAAAGAAACGATGTGTTACAACACCAATATTAACATTACTTGATCCGGATAAACCTTATAGTATGTATAGTGATGATTCTCGGAATGGATTGGGTTGTATACCGATGTAGGATAGAAAAGTTGTTGCATATGCATAAAGACAATTGAGGCAACATGAAAGGAATTATCCAACCTATGATTTGGAGTTAGCAGTTGTAGTATTTGCTTCAAAGATTTAGAGACATTATTTATATAGACAATGGTGTGAAATGCTAATCATAAGAACTTAGAGTATTTCTTTACTTAGAAGGAGTTGCATATAAGATAGAGGCAATGGTTGGAGCTAACTAAGGATTATTATTTGAATATAAATTATCATCCTAGAAAAGCCAATCTAATGGCAAATGCTTTGACTTAGAAGAATTATGAACAGGTTGCATTACTATTAACTTCCCATCATGAGTTGGTGTGTGAATTTGAAAGGTTGAAAATTGGGTTTGACTAGTGTGAACCTAATAGTCAGATAATGAATTTGGAATTGCAACCTATTTTATTAGAGAGAATTAAACAAAAGCAAGAGGAAGATAAAGATTTGATGGAAATAAAAGAGAAATTAAGCAAAGGAAACGATTCTAACTTCAAAGTGGATGAAAGGGGTATATTAAAACTTAGAGGAAGAAAATGTGTGCCATATGATCCTAACATAAGGAAGAAAATTTTGGATGAAGCACACATTACAAGTTGTATCGTGCACCTAAGTGGAAATAAAATGTACTAACATTTGAAACTCATGTTTTGGTGGAATGGAATGAAAAGAGATGTGGTACAATATGTGGCAGAATGCATTACATGCCAACAAGTTAAAGCAAAATATTAAAGACCACATGGACCATTGTAACCTTTGGAGGTACCAAAATGAAAGTGGGATCATATTAGTATGGATCTTATATTAGCACTAACTAGGACTCAAGTTGATTATGACTTAATCTTGGTAGTCGTAGATAGATTAACAAACAGTGCACACTTCTTACCTCATAAGATGGGCGATTCAATAGAAAAGATGGCTAGGCTATATTTTTGAAAGATAGTATGATTACATAGTATGCCTAAAAGTATTGTTTCTTATCAGGATAGTCAATTTATATCTAAATTTTAGGAGAGTTTACATAGAGCTTTGGGTACAAAGTTGCAATTTGGTACAACTTATCACCCGCAAATAGATGGACAATCTGAGTGAAAGATTCAAACCCTGGAAGATATGTTATGGGCTTTTGTACTAGATTTTGGAGGTGATTAAGATAGGTATTTTCCATTAATAGAGTTTACTTACAATAATAGTTACCATACGACTATACAAATGGCACTATATGAAGCATTATATGGGAGAAAATGTAGATTGCTATTGTATTGGGATCATGAGGAATATGAGATATTGGACTTGACATAATCAACCAAACGAGTGAGAAAATTAAAATTATAAGACAACGAACGAAGGAAGCTTATGACCGTTGGGCAAATTGGAAGAGAAGGCTATTGGAATTTGAAATTAGAGATCATGTTTATGTTAAGATAAGCCCATTCAAAGGAATTAGATGATTTGGCAAATAAGGAAAATTGAGCTTATGATATATTGGTCCATTTGAAGTACTGGAGAAGATTGGTAATGTAGTCTATAGAATAACCTTACCTCCAAGTTTGTTAGGCTGCCATGATGTATTTTATGTTTCCATGTTGAGAACGTTCATTAAAAACCTAAATGCAATTATTGAAATAAACCTAGTGGAGTTAAAGAGGAATTTTCAAGTGGTGAAGCAACCCATAAAAATGATGGATAATAGGGTTCAAAAGTTAAGGAATTGAGATATGGATTACATAAAGGTCCAATGGAGTGAAGGTTTAAACTTGAAGATTACTTGGGAGCCAAAAGCAATAGTGATGAAGCAATACCCATGGCTTTTCTAACTTACAGGTTAGTAAAAGTATGTGATTATCGTTTTTGGTTATTTAAGTGCAATTTAGATATACAGAAGTTTTGAGGACAAAACTTTTTCAAAGAGGGGTGGAAATGTAAGCCTTGCAATTAGAAGTTCGAATTTGATATATAAAATTTAAGGCAGTCAGATAAAGTATTTGATCGAGCCTAAATTATACAACGAAGCTAGGAGTATTAGTAAAAGTGATCCCATAAGTTTAAATTTAGGAAAATAATTAAATATCATAATGTTAAATAATAAGTATATTACCCGTTATTTATAAAAAATACGTAAAAATGAGTTTTGATAACTAATGAATTGCTAGAGATAAATTATATTCATACTAAAAATCACAAAATAACATAAATAATATTTAGGAGTATTTACTTATTCTCCATATATATTTACGTGTAAGTAAAAATATGTGAAATTACTTAAAATGCCCGAAATATACTAAATTAATGCTAAATAATTAAAGAAAAATTCAAAAAAGTCAAGGAAAAATTAGAAAAAAAAAAGTGTAGATTTATCCAGAATCAGTTTGTGACATGTTGGGGTTAGAAAGAAAAAAAATTAACCAATTACATTAGAGCAAATAGAAAGTGCAATGGAAGAGGAAAAGAGATACTTTGCAAGTTAAAAATTAAAGAAAAATACCTAACCAGCTCTATAAATCCACTAAGCCTCATCTAGAATTCATTTTATTACTTAATAATTAGAGAAAAATAGAGAGAAGTTAGAAAGAGAGGGTTTAGTATATTTAGAAAAAATTAGAAAAATTGTGTGTGTTTAAGGCTTAAAAAGCAAACCCATGACCAATGACAAACTGAAAATGAAAAGCCACCGCCACCACACCTTACCCCAACTACCTAAGGCTATCAACACACTTGCAGCCACCATTAGTGGCTGGAAGCCGATCGAATGGGTAAGCCCGATTTCAATTCGATTTTGTTTAATTTTTTAAATATTAAATGTAATTAGAAAATTATGAAATTTGTTATTCTCATGTTTTTAAGTATATAGGTGTAGGGAAAAATATTGGTTTGATGAAATTATGTTTGGAAATGTGTAGTGCTTAAGAAATCCCACAAACTTGAGTTTACTTTGATTTAGAAATAAATAGCCTTATAAGTATAGTTTTGAGCTTAATTTGTTTGTGTAGACTATTTAGAGGATATAGAAAGGTGCTATGAAGAGATTTTTAAGAATTGAATTTTTTAAATTTTTAGATGATTTTTAGGCCTTAAAATGATGTATAAAATAGTTGATTTTGGGTTAATTAGGTAACTAAACGGATAATTATTCATTTGGTGCATAGTTAGGTGTTTAAGGATTTTAATATCTGATATAGTATGATACTTGTGGTGTATAGGGTATTGGATGTAATTATTATGTGTTTTATGTAGTGAATATATGTAAATTAATAATGTATCAAATTAGAAATATAATAAATAGAAAATATTAGGATAAAATTTATAATATAATAATAATAGAATTATGTAATAAATCTTGTAGAAAACTTAATGAAAAATGCAAAATTTTCTCACAACGAGAATAGATTCGATAGTTAAATTAAGATTAGAATGTACTGTATGGACTAAAACACTGGCTGAGGACTAAAAGTGATATTTAGGATACCCGAAAAATAATCTAATTAATTTCACATTATAGGTCGAAATGAGTTCTTAAGGTTTATGTATAATACCAAAATCGAAAACTGAATTAGAACTTACATCAAAAACGAATTTGGAAACCAAATCAAAATCTAACCTAAATTAAGAATAATTGAAAAAGACTTAACAACCTAAATAATTAGGTATAATAAAACCCTAAACTAAAGATAACAATAAGNATTAGGATAAAATTTATAATATAATAATAATAGTAATATATAATAAATCTAGTAGAAAACTTAAATTGGGGTAATTATATGAAAAACGTAAAATTTTCTCATATAAAAAATAAATTCAGTAGTTAAATTGGGATTAGGATATATTATACAGATTAGAACACTAATGAGGGATTAAAAGTGATATTTAGGATACATTAATATTATGTAATTAATTTCATATTATGGTTTGAAACGAAATCTTAAGATTTATATGTAACATCCGTAGTTGAAATTAAATTAGAACCTAAATCGAAACTAGATTCGAAAATCGATATTGAAACTAACCAAAAGTAGATTGGAAATAAATAAATAATATATATATATATATATGGAAAAATTGAGTCAAATCATAACATAAAGTTTATATATATCAAAAGGATATAATTACTAAAAAAGTATTTATATTATAGGACACGTGGAAATAAGTGACTTACAGCAAGTTGAGTGAGCTAACCAAGGATCTTATGTAAGTTAGGTTCAATACTTTATTGTATTTGAGAGTATTATTTTTAAGTATTCGGAGACATGGGATTGTATGTGATTGGCTAAGGTGATACAAGGAGTAGGGAGACCACTTGCTTTTTGTGATTTTTACCAAACAGGGTAAGGATTTATCTCCAAAATATCCCAATTATCTTATTAACTCCCTTCTTTTTTTTTATCTCCTTAATTTATCTTATCCATTTCCTAATTAAGAAGATTAGGGTTGGTAAGTGGATTCAGATCACATACGAATCGGGCGATTTAGGGTTTACAAGCGAATAGAGAAGTCGTTCACAATAGGCATGTAGTTTTGGAATATATTTAAGGTTTATTTGTCAAACAAGGGTTTTGAGTTTCCAATTATGATTTTAGTCAACCTCTTAGCAGTTTTCTACAAGTTAAGTAATTTATCTCACTTCCTTGAATGGTTCGACTCAAGTAGTAGACAAGTTGCTCCTAACCATATATTTCTTACGTGAATAAGGCTTTGACAAACCTATCGTTAGAAGTTAAGTACAAGATTAGTGGTGCTCAACTGGAAGCTGCACTATCGAACTTAAAAGGCACTACAAGTAACTTGGAAGGTACCATAGAGAACTTAGAAGGTAACACAAATCTTTTTACAATTCAAAATGCTAACCCAAATGCTTCGAGATCTTCAAGATTCAAGCCTTTACATCTACAAGAGCTCATTATTGGAGATGTACAAAGTGGTGTAACAACCACATTTAGCTACAAGGATATTGAAAACCATTTTTCCATGATTTTTGAATTTGAACCTAATAATATTAATGAGGCATTATGGAAGAACAATTGGATTAATGCCATGCAGGAGGAGTTAACTCAATTTTAGAGAAATCAGGTTTGGAATTCATTACCTAGACAAAAAGGTAAATCTATTATATTCACTAACTAGGTTCTTAAGAATAAATTGGATGAAACAATTAAAATAGTAAGAAATAAGGCTAAATTATTAACTGAAAGATATTTACAAGAAGGTATAGATTATGATGAGACTTATGATCTAATAGCTAAGCTAGAAGCAATTCATTTATTGCTTGCTTAAAAAATTTAAAGTTGTTTCAGATGGATGTTAAGAGTGCTTTCCTAAATGGCTATGAAAAAGAGGAGGTATATGTTAAGCAAGCTCCTGGATTTGAAGATCCATTTAAGGAAAATCATGTGTATACACTCATAAAGGAATTATATGGACTTAAGTAGGCACTATATTCCTGGTATGAAACATTGAGTGAATATCTAATTAAGAATGACTTCATAAGAGGTAAAGTAGATACCACTTTATTCTTGAAATACTATAGTAATGATTTGTTAGTTGTACAAATTTATGTGGATGACATAATATTTGGAGCTACTAATGAAAAAATTGCAAAGAATTTTCTAAGTTAACACTAGTTGAATTTGAAATATCTTTGATAGAAGAACTCAATTTCTTCCTTAGGATTCAAATTAAGTAAAGTAATGAAGGAATGTTTATGCATCAAGAGAAGCACACAAATTAAATTTTGAAAAAGTTTGGTTTTGACAAAGTCAAGAGTTCTATAACACCTATGTCTACATCCACCAAGTTAGATCTAAACTTAAGAAGTAAGAAGGTAAATGAGAAGCTTTATAGAAACTTAATAAGATCTCTTATATACTTAACTGTATTTAGAGCATATACCCTATTTAGGTTTTGTATTCATGCTAGATTTCAAAGTAATCCAACTAAAACACATCTAGCTACTATTAAGGGAATATTTAAGTATCTTTCTTACACATCTAAATTAGGCATTTGGCATCTAAAGCATAAGAATTCTACTTGTTAATTTTTAGGTGATAAGTTGATATCTCGGTCATCTGAAAAACAAAATGCAGTAACTCTTTCAACAATTGAAGTTGATTATGTGTTAATTGGAAATTGTTGTGTACAAATACTTTGGATTAAACAACAATTAATGGACTATGTTCTAACATATAAAGACATTCTTATTAAGTGTGATAAAACAAGTGCTATAAACTATAACACCCTACCTTCTAGATGTTTAGTCAAAATTTTTTCTAAAACTCTTAATACCTGAAAGCAGTTTGTTACTACCATCCTTAAGTTAAGGATAAGGTAGAACCTATATTCAACCTGCTTTATTATTCTATAAACGACTACTTTCAAATAATTTCTCATTCAATGTAACCAACAATAGCAAAAGCTTCCACATTAGTAAGTTATATTTAAAGTATCACAGTTACATACTTTTATACAATATAGTAACTCTTTTACAAATATATGTTTTTAGAATACCACAACTATACTAAACCTTTGGTGAAGTAACACCTATTGCTTTCCTGAAAAGCTATCTTCGTGTACTCTAAAACATGTTTTGTAGTCAACAACCTCTTTAAAGAGCCCATCTCTAGCTAGAGTTCTAAAGTCTCCTCATCACTCTAATACCTTCTTCTATTTATTCATCCTTAACTTGAGGATAATAGAAACTTTTCCCTCAGCTACTATGATTTGAGTGAGAGTAGATAAACATACAACAACAAGTATAACAAAATAAGTACATCATTCAAGTAGTTAGTCCATTTACATTATCTTAAAGTTTCCCAACTAAGCAATTAATGTAAAAGTAACAAACGTGTATCATGCTCATGTACGTAACATGCATTAGTGTCAATATCCTAGCCCAACCTAGTAACTCATCCAATTCATTCGACTCAAACCGGGCATCTAGATAACATATCTAGAAACTTAGCAAATATTTTAGCCTAGCAATATTCACATAGAGTAGTTGGAAAATCTAGCATATAGTTGGCCTAGTAGATATAATGTAATCTTTATATGCCCAAAAACCTAGCTTTTACAAATCAAGTAGTTCACTTGATAAACCTAACTTTTCATATGGAAACCGACCTAGCAATATATTGGTTTTCAGAAACTTGACTTGTAGGCTTTTTCGTACCATGCCATGAATGCATTAATTGCATGCCAAACAAAACCCAACAAATCTAAGTAGACTTACTCATCATTTGTTACCTAGCCTTTACTTCATAGTTTTGTTAGTTCTAAGATCTTGATATTAGGTTCACTTAGGTGAACACCTTAAGAGATAGAGTTAGTCCTAGATTCTTTTCCAAGATAACATAGACCCTAGCAAATGTCATATATGCATTCATCAGTACTAACATAACAATTAAGTTTAATATCATGTCACTATTCAATCAGCAACAAATGTAACAAGTAACATAACTTATCAAGTGATACATTAATTTGTAGCCAATTTTAGCCAAATCATCGAGCAGCACAACAACTTGCAATTAATGTTCAACCAAGCCAAAACATCATAAAGCACACAAAGTTAAGAGTAGACATAAGTCTACTTGAAGTACATACAAATATCCACTTATGTAGAACTTAGTTGCTCACTAACTAAGCTTGCTAATTTGTCCTCATTGGTGACCCATTGATATTTGTCTTGATATAGTACTTTATTCTACATAGAAGTTATGAAATACTAATAATTTACTAGTCCTTATAAGAATTAATTTGGTTAGTCATTAAGTTATTATTCTATGCCTTAAGTATTGGAAGTTTAGAATGGTAATATAAGTTTTTTTTACCTTTGTTATGTTCTGAGCTATTCCTTGAGTCAAGATACCATTGTAGTATTTAACTAGAGAGCTTCTAAGCTAAGTTCACCATAGAGTCAGTCTCTGAGGTTGGTGCATCCCTAAGATTCTTCAATACATATCCTTTAAGCTAAATTCTAGGTGATTCTATAGTAATTTCCTTTAGTTAAAAATCCTTTAAGTTACTATCTAAGCTTCATAAGGGTCATTCATTATATCAATCTTATCATTTGATATAGCTTCTATGTTTTCTCAAGTTAAGCCCCTAACTAAATTATCCTCTAAACTACTCTTTGACTCTATTATCTTTAAGGTTTTTTAGGAAAACAACCCCTAACTAAGCTTCTAAATCCCTTATTTTACATTTAACTCATAGATTTTGCATCTGATTTAGTTTCTGAGTGCATATCTAGTAGAACATTAGCCTTCAACTTCCTTTGAATTATCCTTTGTTGTCACTTAATACTTAAAATTTAGTTGTTTTACTCACTTTTAAGGACCAAACTACAATTTTCTACAACTCCTCATCTTATTACTCAATCTAAACATCCCAAAACAATACATATACTTCAAGAATTGATCCAACTCAAAATTCAAGTAAGGTTATTAAGAAAATAAATTATTTTTTTCACTAAAACCATAATTTAAAACCTAATTTAGGGCTCAAAAATCACATCAAAATTTAGAAAATAGTTTTGTGAAAAATCTCTTTATAGCAATTCAATATTAATATAGGGTAGTTTATAGAAAAATTTTGAAAGCGAAACTACATCGTTAAGCCTATTTATTTCAATATCGAAAATTATCCAATTTCTTAAGGACGTATATAATAACTACCAAATTTATACAAAATGATATTTTTCTTAAATTCTATACGCAAAAATATGTAGGAATAATCTTTTCATAAATTTTTGGGCACTTTTTATATTTTTACAAAATTTTACAAAATCAAACTAGAAATTGACCTCATCAAAAAATGGAACTTCGACCATTAGTGGCTCCTCTACCATTGTCGGCTTACCTTAGCACTGGTTGTTACTTTTAGTGGTGGCAATGGATGGTCTTCAATAACAGCCTAGGCATACATACCTTCTATTACCTAGTTCCGAACCCCAATTTTGTATTTTTTTTTTCTTAATCTTGTTCTTTAATCATTAAACCTTATACTAAATTTTCCTAAATCTTTCATTGCATATATGAAACATTAGAGGGGGTTTCTAGATTTTGCAAGGCTCAAAGAGTGTGAAATGGATTTTTGTTTTCTCTCTCATCTAATATTTTCCCTTAAATACTAAGCTTTCTTTGCATGTAATGTTATTCCCAACTCCTAATAGCTATACACAATGAAGCCACAACCAAGATGGGAGATTCCCCGCTGTTGCCAAGTGTTTTCATATTTTTTATTATTATTTTTACAATTTACTAAGCTTATTTAGGCTTAAAATGTAATTTATCAAGTATTTTAATTAGTTATGGGTATATAATTACATGTAACAATTATACACGAGGTATATACATATGTTCTAATATTATTTTGTATCATGTAATTTTTTTTATTACATATATAATTTATCACTAAGGTTTAAAATTATTTAAAACTCTAATTTCAAGTTTCCGATAAATACTTTACTTTAGGAAATTGATATTACTAAGGCTATTTGTCTAACTTTAATAAACTTATACTAAAATTTGGTTAGATTTGGACAAAATTGCTTGAATCCCTAAATCATTCAAAATGCCCTAATTCGCGTCGATATCAAATAGTTTGAGTATGGTCATTTAACTTGAACTATTTCTTAAGCTTCTTTTAATGACTTTACTTTATCACTTTCCTTTACTACATTTTCTATGTTAAGTGATTCACTGCTCTAAGTCTCAAGTAATAGGTTGAAGACTAGGTCTCACATAAACTTAACCAAAAATTCAATACATCACTCTAGATTAAACTACATTGAAATTTGACATCATTTTATAAGAGACCATGTTGCTAATCATGATGTGGGTATTGAGTTTGTTTTTAAAGATTTACAATTTGTAGATATGTTTACTAAGGCTCTAGAAAAGACAAGGTTTGAATTTATTAGAAATGAGCTTGGTGTATGTAGTCCATTTTATTTGTAATATTTATGTAAATTACTTAATTCTTCAATTTTTACTCTTGTATATTGTGTATTAAGTTATAAAATAATCTGTTGTATATTTTTTGTGTTACCCCATCTAGTACATGCTATTTTAGAGAATAAGGAAATTTTTTTTAAATCCCCCTAAGATAGTTTGTAAACTCCCCCTAACTCCCACCTTCAATAGCATTTTCCCTCTCTCTCAAATTTCGAATCATCTAACCCATTACTTCACTTTTCTCTCTCTCTTCCTCTCTCTCTCTCTCTCTCTCTCTCTCTCTCTCATTTCTTATAAAATCCCTCATTCTATCTCACTCTTGATCACAATATCTTAGAAAACCGTACAAACCTACAAACAAAGATCATTGAGGATTATGGGTAAGGGGATGAAAACTGTTATTTCCTCATCTTCTTCTAATCCAATTGTTGTTGAGGAAGTCCTTAAATTGAATCCCTAAACCCTATAGTTGAGAAATCAATAGAGAACCCTAATTCAGTAGACATAAGGATCCTAATTACTCTTCATCTTCATCAAGTGAAGAGCACACACCATCTCAATAATTATCTCCACTAAAATTTGACAAAACACCAAATCTACCTTCTGATCATGCCCCTTCAGATGCTAAATCCATTGAATCAGATATTCCTCTTCAATAACTATTGAAGAAGAAAGAATTTGCTCAAAAAGGAAACACTAACTACTGTTCCTAAGGTTAGAAACTTACCTAGAAGGAAGGCTAAGCAAACCCAATCAAGAATTGTCAAGAAAGTATCAAGAACTCAAAGAGAAATGAAGAAAATTACATAGATTCAAGTAACTACATAATGAAGTATTTGCTTAGAAGTCATAAGGACTATCATAGTTACTATAGTTTCTTTAAAAAAATGAATTATACTTAGATGTGGTGATGCAATAGCTACATCTTACATTAATATGCATGAGAATGGAAAGAATTCTATTAAAACAAAAATTAGAGGTTTTGAGGTTATGATTAGTACGACTGACATCACTAAATGTCTTAGTTTAGTATCTATTGAGAGAGACCCTGATTTAAGGAGAGAGAAATTTTATTTAGACTAGATAAATGGTGTAGAATTGTTAAGTTTTGACAATCCTTGGTTTACTCTAGAAGTTAGATTTCTTCTCAAAAGAGTGATTAACTATTTACTACCTATGAAAGGAAACTTAACCTCTACTATAGGAGAAGATTCTAGCGTAATAAGATCCATGATGAAGAAAGAACCAATAGATCTAGCATCACATATTATCAGACACATGTTAAGGAACAAGTGTGGGATGCCCTACAGATCTATCATAATGAAGTTGTTGGAGTTTAAAGGATTTCAACTTCTTAAGGATAGTGCATGCCTACTTGAGGCTCAAAAGGTTAGAGAGACTATGCTACATCACATTAGTATTGAAGTTTACAAAAAAAAATTGGCTTGCTCAAGAAGGGTCACACTTTGTTCATCCATGATAAGACAAAGAGCAATTGTAAAGTGGATGAACTATTGGCACTAGTTAGGGGGAGGACTAAATACTAATTAGGAAGTCACTGAACAGAAAGTTAGGAAAACAAAAGGAAAGCTCCATTTCTTCAAGAAGAAGTTCTAGCTAAGAAGCAAAAACAAATGCGCATGATTGGTGCAAAACTGGAAATCAAATAACCTTCTAAGTTAGAAATGCTAAGTGAAGTAGCTGTTCAATAAGAAACTACTAAGAGGAAGCTGTTGCAGAGGAAAAAAATGGAATAAAGAAAGACAAATTTACTTCATAAACTAAGGAAGAACACTACAAACTCTTAAGGAGTAGATCATAAACTCTATTAAGGTTGACTTTGAATCCAACTATAAGCTTTTATCAAAGGAAATTCACTCTAAAACTTTAGATTTAGCAAACATCCTAGAGTCTTACACTATTAGTTGGAAAACTAAAGGTGTTAAGCTTAAGAAGGAAGGAAGACTTTTTGTATTTGATGTACTCTTAGTCTAAGACTTCAGATCGAACAATTGAATTCAGGAGTAGAGATCATAGATATTAGTCTTCAACAAACTCAATCTGTTATTGCATGACCACTTGATATGTTCCTCTTGATACTATTCAACCACTACCTTCTCAATTTCATTCAACTACTGCAACTTCAAGTCTAACAATTTTTCCTACTCTACATCATAAGCTACCATCTTTTGAAGTGATATCAACTTCAACCAATGTCTATTTTGCCCATATTCTTTTGGTTGTAATGACCTTTGCCTATGTTAATGATAATTTCCTTCATGTTTTGGTGATCTTATCTCTCTTTTTTTTTTTTCCCTTATTTGTTGATAACAAAAAGGGGGGAAATGAGCTAATCATACATAAAAATATCTTACTAAGTGTAAAGGTAAATGTTAATGTTTATTATGGCCATTTTATTTCAAATTATGTAAAATATTTTTTTTAAAAATGTTTTGTTATCATAAAAAATGGGGAGACTGTTAAGTTCTCCCAAGCAACATGGTTTGATGATAACAAACATTAAAGTGGTCTAATTAAGTTTTCTGAGTTAAATGTTTCTGGATAAAAGTTAGAAGGAAACTTAGAAGCTATTATAAGTTGCTAACTTCAATTAGAAGAAAACATAGAAGCTAATCATGAGTTGAAGATATGAGTTAAAAGTAGTTTTAGAAGGAATCAAATAGAGTTGTAAAATATTTTTTTTTTAAATTAGAAGCTTAGGCAAACAATAGTCTTAAGATAGAATAAGGTAGAAATACTTAGAAGCAAACTTTGAAGGTCTTTTGGAGTTCAAAATGATGAACCATAAGACTTAGAAGCTATAATAGAAGAATTGCAGATTGAGATAAAGTTCAACAATCTATAGAGTTCATTTGTTTTCTTATAGGTCAAGGCCCAACTCCACTTGACACATGTATTTTAGTAATACACTATCTTGTTCTATTAGGAAAGATGGATAAATTATCCGAAAGCAAAAGATAAAAGATATTCCAAAAGATCACCATATTTTGTGGAACCAACTGTGACTCATGCTTATCCTCTCTAATGAGCAAGAATTATTAGTCAGAAGCTACCTAGAAATATCAAGAGAATTAAAATTTAAAGTGGTAAAATATTGAGGACAAATAACTATCATATTTTAGCTATTACCAACTCGGATAAGGACTAAGGAAATTTGAATCATTCCATTGAGTTTTGTACGAGCCATTATAATGGGAATCCAATTCCGATCATATCCAAGCTAAGGCCTATCAATACTTACCGAAGCCAAACTACAGCTAGAAGGACGAAAGGAAGGAAGATCAATACTCGGTATCAGGTCTATCATCAACCGAAGTGCCGAGAGATCACTCAACAGAGTAAACAGAACCAAAGAACCACTTAATACATTAGAGAGATACTCGTATCGACTAATTCTATGACTCGGCAATTGTGGCTCGACCTCTCTGGTGTCTCAACCAAGACATGCGATACGTTAAGGACTTGTTCTCAGACCCAGATATCCAACCGCTGACACCATTTGGTTTAGATACTACTCCTCCCAAGATATGCCAAGTGACTATATGCCGAGTCTTGTAAAACACACAGTTTTGTATTCTTATATATGTTTTCCCTCATTTTATTTATAGGCCCAATTTTTCAGAGTTTAAGGCCTTATACATTATTTATAGTTTTGCCACTAGAGTTTAGGATTTATTATAAATAGCAACATTTGTACAAAAATGGATATAGATAGATATACAAATATATATATATATATAGGGAGTGAAAATTTCCTCTTTTGAGCAAGGCTATTCTTATGTTAGCATTTGTCTGATTATCGAATGTTGATCATACTCATTAATCGTCCCCGCTTTCTCATCAATCTTGTTCTCAGATTGTGGTGAACCCCTTCATTTGAACCAATTAGTGAGTTGCATCTAACCTTCATTTGAAATCCCAAGCAACATTTAGTGTTCGTGAGTTATATCGACCTTTATTTTGAGCTCAAACCCTTGATTTTTTTTTTTTATGTTGGTGAGTTATATCCATTCACATTCACCATCAAAATCCTTCTTATTCTTCATACCCATCTTCCTTTTACCCATTCCTGTTCTTTTGTTCCAATTCTGCTGCCGTTTCTTTCATATCTCAATCCCGTATCATATTGTTATCAGAGCTTTGGGGAGACATGCATGCTATTGTTTTTCATAGTAGATTTGTGGTTTTAACATTTTTGTTCATCATTGTTCTATAGTGTAGTATACTGTTCGTAGTAACTGTTCATCAGTAGTGGTAGCTGCAGAAGCTGAGTAATGGTTGTTTTTGGGTTGCTGTTATTTGTTTGTTCAATTCTCTGGTCAATTACTAAACGAATAAGAATGTCGGAGGATAGTGCCAACAACATTAGAGACAGTCCTCGTAGAAGCTTGAGGTGACGTGTTGATAACTTAGAATATCAGATTCAGAATCTCACTAACTATATATAAGAACTCATTGGATTAGTCATAGGCTATAAATAAGATAGCCGAGAGGAAAGAAAGGAGAGAGCACCCATAAGTGGAAGTGGTTCTAATGAACTTAATCATGATGAGCAACAGTCGAGAAGAGTTATTGAGCTGAGAAGAAGAGAAAACCATCCAGTGTCAAGAAGGAGGGGTAGAAGGAGTGTTGACTTTGAAACAAATCAAGAAGTTTGAAGAAGAGAGCCGAGGTCGAGAAGGAACATAGCCAAGTAGAGCTCTGATAAAAGTATCCAAACCTAGGAGAATTGACCAGATTAAAATGCAAGGGATAGACCTCGAGCACCTGGCTAAAGACTTGATAATGTCAATTTGAAACTACTAACTCTCTATAAAAGTATCTAACTTGAAGAGTTTCTTGATTGGGTTCCCCATGTTGAGAAGTTATTTGAGTGCTATGAGTGTGATGATCGAACAAAGGTTAAGTTGGCTTCACTATCCCTTTGTTGAATATGTAAGTTTTTGGTAGGATAAGCTAGTTGCCAAGCGAGATTCTAAAGGAGAAGAGCCGATCAGAACTTGGAGGCTCATGAAAAGGTTGATGAACCAACGCTTTGTGCCAACTTATTTCAAGCAGAATATGCTTTATGCTTTCCAACACCTGAGGTAAGGTCGCAATACTATTGAAGAGTATTTACAAGAGTTTGAGACCTTGTTGACGAAATGTGAGATTACTAAGCCATAGGATTGTACCATTGCCAGATTCCTAAGTGGACTCTGAGACGACATTGTCGATATAGTTGAATTGCAGCCATTCAACTATTTGGATGAACTAATTAATTTGGCATTAGAGTAGAGAGGTAGAAGAGAAGAAGGCATCAAAGGTCGAGTAGTCGACCCCAATAAGGTAGCCTTGAGCCTGAGAGGTAAGCTGAGATAAGGCAAGAAAAGAAGATAGAGAAAGGATAGCCTAACAGACCAGTCCATGCTGAGAAGTGGATTGTTAAGAAAGAAAAGGCACCCGACAATAAGGCCTGAGAAGTGAAGTGCTTCAAATGCTTAGGTTATGGACACATTGCATCCCAATGCTCAAATAAAAGGGTCATGGTCTTAAAGGGCGAAGGGCTTGAGGCTCAATTCAAGAGTTAGAGTGATAAGAACTTGAAGGAAGGATTGATTAAAGAAGATGTCTATGCCGAAAATCTGGTTGAACTCTTATCCTTGATGAGTCAACGAGCTGACCTAAAGGTAGATCCTGGACAATGGGAAATTTTATTTCACATGCAGTGCCTAATGAATGGGAAGACCTGTTCCTTGGTTATTAATGGAGGTAACTGTACCAACATCATTTCTGTCAAGTTGATAGAAACGATGAAGCTACCGACCTATCCACATCCCCGACCCTATGGATTAAAGTTGTTTAATGACAAGGGTATGGTCTATATAAATAAGTGTGCTCGAATTGCATTCAGGGTGGGATAGTACAAAGACAAGATTGAGTTCGATGCGGTCCCTATGAATGCTGCGAATTTATTTGTTGGCCGACCTTAGGAGTATGACTGAAAAGTGATCTATGACGGCTTCCTCAACACTTACATTGTTAGGAAGGATGGGAAGAGCTATTACTTGACCCCCATGAGCGTTGAGGAAATCTAGAGACACTTGGCACCCATGGTGAAGAGAAAAGGGAAAGAAGCTTATTCGGCATTTTGATCCACACTCAACACTTAACGTCAAGGACAACTTCCTTTCAAACTTGTGGTAATGATGGGAATTAGCCTCCGATCACATCTAAATTGAGGCTTATCAATGCTTGTCGAGGTTTAACTGTAGCTAGAAGGATGAAAGGAAGGAAGATCAACACTTGGCATCAGGTCTATCGTCAGTCGAAGTGCTAAGAGATCACACAGCTGAGTAATTAGAACCAAAGAACCACTTGACACATTAGAGAGAGACTCATGCTGACTGATTCTATGATTTGGCAATTGTAGGCTGACCTCTCTAGTGTCTTGGCCAAGATAAGTGGGACGTTAAGGACCCTTTCTTGGACCCAAACATCCAACTGCCGACCTCATCTAATTCGGATACTACTCTTCCCAAGACATGCCAAGTAACTGTATGCCGAATCCTGTAAAACACACAATTTTGTATTCTTGTATATGTTTTCCCTCATTTTATTTATGGGCCCAATTCTTTAGGGTTTAAGGCCTTGTACATTATTTATATTTTTGCCACTAGGGTTTAGGACTTGCTATAAATAGCAACATTTGTATTGAAACGTAAATAGATAAATACAGACAAATAGATATACAGAAATATATATATATATATAGGGAGTGAAACTTTCCTCTTTCTTACAAGGCTATACTTCTATTAGCATTTGCCGGATTATTGAGTGTTGATCATACTCTTTAATCTTCCCCGCATTCTTATCAATCTTGTTCTTAGATTATGGTGAACCCCTTCATTTGAACCAATTAGTGAGTTGCATCTAACCTTCATTTGAAACCCTGAGCAACATTTAATGTTCGTGAGTCATATTGAACTTTATTTTGAGTTCAAACCCCTGATTGTGTTTGTGTCTTGGTAAGTTATATCCATTCACATTCACTATAAAAAACCTTCCTATTCTTTGTACCCATCTTCCTTTTGAATACCCATTCCTGTTCTTTTGTTCCAATTCTACTGTCGTTTCTTTCTTATCTCAATCCCATATCACATTATATTTAAGCTTTTTAAAAAACATAAGGAAGGCTTTGAATGAAGGACACACATGCACATAAGATCAATTAGAGAATATTACTGGAGAAATCATACTTTATTTGCTCTAAAACGCATCAAGTCTATCGTATTCGATTGTATAATTGTTCAAAGAGATAGAGAGTTTAATATTTGTATTTCTAGGTGATATATAGTTAAAATAGGAGAGTAATTCACTAAAGAATAGTGTAGCTTGTGTCACATCTTGGCTTACAACAAGATATACCATCACACAATAATACCTATTGAAAACTTAACACAATCTGCTCATTTATCAAAAGATGACTTTATTTATGTGATAATAGGGGTGCTATAACGGAGTTCAATTGGATATTTAGTCACAACTTATATATACAACTTAATATTTATATCTAAACATGAACCATTCTTTTCTTTTTTCTATCTTCAAAATATTGAGACTTCTAACTTAGTACAATTTCCATCCAAAAGTTGCTGACTCCGACTAATGCTCTAAAAATACATCATCCCTAGTGTTAAGCCCTTCATGATGCTGCTAACTTGAGGATAAAACATTTTATCCTCTCAACTACTGAAGCTAAGTGAGAGTGGACAATAAACAATACAATATAGACAATATCACACTCGAACATTTTGATCATAACCAGCAAGTTAAACTTCACACATACATTAGCTTAACTAGGCATTTAATGCTAGTAATGAAGCATGCTATGCTCATATACATGGTATGTATTGGTACTGATATCCTATGCCCTTCTGATATACTTATTCGGTTAGTCGACATACCGAGTATCTTGATACAACATCTAGGAACCTAAAGGTAATAAGGAGTTGCCTAGGAGTAGGAACCCCAACTTTGTTTTACCAAAGTAGACTACAACGTGTAGTTTACCAAATCAAACTATAAAGAGTAGTCAAATTACTTGGGTAATGAGAATCTATATGCTTCCAAAACTAAGTTCATAAAGCCATGGTTTTTCTTGATCACTTGGAAGCCTCATTTTGAAAGATCTAACTCATAGGTTCTTTTTATGTTATGCTATGCCATGTTATGCTATACAATAACAACTCAAGTATATCATTTAGCACTATTAGGCTTTAAGTTTTATTTAACCTAGTTATCTAAGTCTAGTTCTCAATCTCCCTATTGAAAATCTAATATCTTACTTAGGGTTCACTTAGGTAAACACTTATAAGATTAGGTTTGAAATCACTCAACTCTCCAAGCTAGTAAATCATTCGTAAATGTCAAATCTACACTCAACATAGCAGCATAATAATTTAATCAAGATATAACTACCATATTATAGAATCACCACATAAGCATCCACTATAGCACATCAGTTTAACCAAAATATAGCCATATTCAATCAACGCGGCATAAAACAACACATAGTGTTACGAGTAGTAACATATCTACTCCAAGTATTGGTTAGATCCACTTATTTAGCCTCCTAGCTAAATATCCCTAAAAGTTTCTAATTAGTTCACAAGTTTGGCTACTAATCTTAGATAAGATAGAGTAAAAACTAAGGATATATAAGATGTTAAAATATTTCTTTAGGTGATTATCATATTTTTATCTTATGGTGATTAAGTTAACTAACCCATCCCTAGAGCTAATACAAAACTTTATTAAATATATATATCATTCTATTACATATATATATATATATATATATGTTAAATATGTACCATCTTTTCTATGTTACTTATTATGTAACCCTTGTTAAATCAAAAGTTTCTTTCACAAATAGATTGCAAAGATGCTAAAAATGTTTTAATAAAAGATGTTCAGAACATTGCATCTAAACAAATTTTTGCTCGATGGCAATCAATTCTTTCTGTATTTGATTTCGAAATAGAGCATATTAATGGATCTTCCAAATATATTCCTGATTTCCTTACTCTTGAATTCTTGTAAGGAGATGCCTCCTAAAAAAGAGAAAGATAAAGGAAAAGAAAAGGTTTCTTCAAACTTTAGCAAGGGGTTTACCAATATCAAATCCTAGTTAGATGTTTGTAAGTCATCTAACAGCCCATTGACAATCAAAGAGAAATCCTCTTCTAGGACCTCTAGACCAATTTCTTTAAATATTCAATCATCTTCCAATATCTAAACACAATCCAATGAAAATTTGTCCCAGTTGGCCGACATGGCTCTCACTCCAGAGTTGCTAAAAGTAATTTCAATAGCATTATAACCAAAAAATGAACCTCCAATGTTACCCAGAATTCATTAACAAATAGAAACTAAAAGGAAAAATCAGAATATTCAAATTACTAAAGTACCATCTTCAATACCCTCCACAATATCACTTGCAATTCAAAGGTCCAAATTCTTTTCAAAACCTATTTCCATATATGTTTTCTCTGTCAAAGAAAATTTATTTGAAAAGGACCTTTTTGAATTTGCAAGGAAAATTTTTACAAAAGATTTCTTTTATATCCCATATGATATTTACAAACCAATCTAGTTTTATGAGAAAATTTTAATTGAAACTAGATCAATAACTTTCAAACATTTCGAAAAAGAAGAAATGATAAGTTAATCCATAGCTAGAATCCGAGAGGTTTTTAGCTTAAAAGAATGACAAACTCATCCTACAACTCCCATAAAACTCAATATAGAACCTTTTTCATCTTAACTAAGTTATCGAGCCAGTTATAATTACTATGATTATAAACAGGCTTGGTGGAATGTTTTCTATCAAATGAATGCAAAAAGACCACATACTTGGCTAATATATTTTGATAAATGTTCTACTAAAAATCTTCCCAATTGGTTTGTTCATTGGTGGGAAAAATTTGGAGCAGTTCCAGAAATTGTTCATGAAAATGCCAGAAATGGTTTCAATGTTTTCATGAAAAAATATAATCCAACACCTCATGAGAAAAATTTCCAAAAGGAAATGCTATATTTTATACATATTGGAGTATCATGGGTTATGGGATGGTGGTTTAACTATAAAGCAGATCGAACCTCAAATATAACTAATTTAGTTAGAATGTACAAGGTCAAATGGTGGGATAATTTTAAAATGTGGGAAAGACTTAAAGAAGATTCAATCCTAAAATGGATTACAAATAAAACTTCTCCATCTCTAATTCCAGCCAATAGTCCAAGTCCACTAGTCTAGAATAAAAGTTTTCTAATGTCTTCTTTAGCAAGTGCTAGTTCTCCAGATCAAATGAAACAAGTCTTGGAACAAGCATTGGCTACCATCAATGAGTCAGCTTAAGGATCAAGTTCAGATTCAGCATCAAAATTAGGATCTCATCATAGCGGGAATTTAAATGAAGATGACTGCTATGGAATAGACTTAGGTGATCCTTGAACAATAAATGTAATTTCATTTTCATTCAGATGTAATTTTGCACTATAAAATAAAATAGGTATATAGTATTTGTATACATGTATTACAATGCACAATATCATCATCAATGATATCAAATATCACTTCCTGACATAAAACTGTTTATGGCTCCTCGTTTGTACTATTTATAATAGTACATTATCGGCCATAATACTATTGTTCACTACAATAATTAATCGATTTTCCAATTATAAAATCATGCCCCCTCTACCATTTGAAACAAGGTTAGATATCCTCTCTCTCTCAAATCTTTCATCCTCTCCTATCTCTTTTCTCTTCCACACTTACACTATTCTCTTCTTTCTTCCATCCAATCCGACCTTCTTTTCCCGATATATACATTACATCTTCCGATCTTACTTTCACCAATCGAATCTCTTTCAATAATCAAATACTTTCCTTTTTGAAGCATATTGTTTGCTTCAATCCTGAGGTAGAATACAATTACCTCTCAATATTCTCAAATCTCTTTCAAATATTTTCAATATTCTAAATTGTTCTTTAAACATCTGTATATGCTCTTGTATTTTGTACAAACTGTTTTAAGTCAATAAAATTCCAGTTTGTCTGTTTATTTATTCCTTTTATATTATATCTCGTATGGAGAATCTTCAATTAATTTAGGTATAATTCCACGAGATCTGTCAATTTAATATTGTTTACTATTGCAAAACCTCATAATCGGCTACTATTACCGCCTTTGGAGGTTTCATATTTATATTTTGCATAAAGCTCCATTAGTCTTAACATTGCCGCCTGTGGAGGTTTTATTAATATCTGTTCAGATATCTGTTTATGTCACAATCTACTGTTGATATTTATGTTTATGATTATTTGAATAGTGCAATAGAATTTCTAGAATGGTATTATACTATAATAGTCAATAGTGATTGGTATTAATAATATGTTTTGTTCTAAAGATGTCTATTGATTATAATCCTTTCCATAAAAATGAACAAGATATAGAATTATTTTATACTTATTTAGAAGATTGTACTACTTTCCTTAAGCATTTTCATAGATTATATTTTTGGTTATTTGGGCAAGTTGAAAATATTTTAGACCACACCGATTAGTATTTTAATAATATTAAAATGAAAAAAGATCTTTAATATGTTAGTTGGAAACTAGGACTGACCAAAAGAAAAGGCGAGGATTTAGCAGGCCTCTTGTTGACCCAGCAATAAAATGCCACGTATTAAGAACAATAAATAACAAATATAATATTTAATGTCTTGAAAAGGCAAAGACAATAACGAGGAAGATTTAATTGAGAATAACCAATATTTGGAATATGCAATAGAATTTTTATTTTATATAATTTAGGCCTATTCTTTACTTGGAGAAAGGTTTTACTTAACTGATATATATTTCAGAAGAAATTAATATAATATACTCCTCAGTTCTCCGGTATTCTTCATTTTCATATCATCCTAATTTAGGGTTGTTCATCTTGGGTACTAGTTAGTCTATATATATAATTGTAACATAATAATGTAACTTAATGCTATTAGTAAAAGTATTATTTCAATAAGTAATATATGTTTATAGCATATGTGTATATTTTTCAAATAACACTAATTGCATTTAAAATATTATACAATATGTAATTTATCTTATACATGAAACCATCATATGTTCTACGCATATTAACAGTGGGATTAATTAGTTATTGTTTTGAATGCATGTTCTAAGTTCAAAACTTGAAAAAGAGAATTTCAGGACATTGTAAGGATGGAATACTCCATTTAGGAAAATAATTGGATTATATATATATCTCCTAAATGATTACTATATATTACTTAACAAGACAATTCTAAGATAACACCTATAATTATGGAAATGAAGTTACATGGAAATATCAAACACTAGAAAAAATTAAACCTTTTAGTCACTTTTTCTTCTTCTTCTTTTCTTTTCTTTTTTTTTTTTCTTCTTTTTCTTCCTCTTTCTCTCTTCCTCTCTCTCACTTTCTCTCTTTCTCTCTTTTCCTTCTACAAATTTTGATTCCCTTTCAATTTGGTTCCTATTTTTTTTTCTTTTTCCTTTAAGATATTTTGGAAAATTATTATATTTTATTTAAAATTTATCCTAATGTCTATAATATTCAATAAATATTCCCTCTCTTTACGTCAACATTCTAAGTAAATTTTAGAAGATTAAAAAAATAATTCATACTCACAACTTTCTTTTCCCACATATTGTTATTTTGGGTAAATTTTAATGTACTCATTAGTAAAAAATTGGTAATATAATATATAAATAAATTCCATTAATTATTTGAGACTTATTCAAATACATCTTATTTATAATTTTACTCACTAATATTAATTACTTAGATCACATATTTGATTCTTAAAGATTTATCATAAACTATATTTAAAGTTATAAAACTCTATGTTATAGTAATTAGACTCAATAAACTTAATAATTCTAACAAAATCATATAAATGAACTTAATTTGAGATATTGAAGCTATACAATTACTTCTTTTAATTTCTATTACTTAGTCATGAGGATTCAACTTAATTCTAAGAACGGTTTTATAAATGATAATTTCTAGACTATGTCTCAAGCACTAAGCTTTTTCAATTAATTTCTTATGAATTTATATAATTGCATATCTAATCTAAGTATAATTCAAACATTCCGATACCTATGAATGCTTCCAATCGATCTAAGAAGAGGAGATATCTGCCCAATTAGGCATCATTTCCAAATTATCCCATATGCCAATATAATCCCATTAAGTGCTAAATAAATATAAATTACTTGGATATATTATCTCGTGTCACTAGTAAAGCTGGTATAGGATGTTTTATACCTTTGACTAACTTATAAGTATATATTTTTCTATAGAAGATATAAACTACTAGAAAGCTAGTAAATCGGGGTTGTAGGATATTAAATTCTTCCCCTTTCAAAAATTTTTATCCTCGAAACTTTTACAATTCATGTTTGTGATCTAACACTGTAGTTCCACTATGAAACTCTAATTTCCACATTACATCACATCACAATCATCAACTATTGTTAAATGGTGAAATCCTTTAGTATCGACTCTTGTATCTTGACCCTACATTTATCAACTCTTAATCTTTTTGTTTTGACTTACATGTATTATTACTTTCTTCATCTTGTGTTTCTAACTTTTATTATATAAACTTAATATAGTTGGTCCTGTTTCATTCCCCCTTTTTGTTCAAGTCATCTCTCCATAGCAACTAATCCATTACTGTAACTTCACTAGATTCTTATCTAAATACCATAACCATCACATTACTGTCAATGATTTTACCCCTTACCATTGTCCATATCGAATTAGCATGTTCCTATACCATTCCTTTATTACCATCCAAACTAATCCTTTCACCTAATCCTCACTTCATTCCTTCAATTAGTTTAGAATCTCACATCAATTAGTCTTATAGAACTCATAATCATCTCTTCCATTATTTCCTTGTCCATCCCATAACTTGCCAACATATCTTTTCACCTCATCCCTATCATTTATGCATTGTCTAAGTCCTAACTCCTACTTAAGGTGAATATAACAAATTCAATTTCTTCTCATCTACAGTTTTATACCACAGTTGTCGCTTAATAGTTACAATCATGATCTCAAGTACTTTCTATAATTAACACATATATTAGCAAGAATGAGTTTAGCAAATCTAAACTATCCACCAACTTGTATACCGAGGAGATAGAGAATGACTCAAACCAAGTAAACTCAACTAGATTTGACTTAAATTAACACAATTCTTGACGAATAAGACTCATAAAGACATTGGACATTTTTCTGGCTGACAATTGACATAAGGGACTCACAAGGACTGGAAGCTTTGTTACAAAAGACATGAGAGTCGTAACAAACAAGAGTTGTTTTAACAAAAGAGTCATGGAAGTCATAGATTTTCCATTCTCTTCTTACTTATCACATGTGCCAAGGGGTACATGAACGGTATACATCTCCTAGTATTGTAGTTATGTACCCTATTAACTTTAGATACTTTATCATCATTTGACTCAATCTCATAATTAGCTATTACCTTATGAATCACAATCTCATTCTATAAAAGATCACCCTCTAAATTAGTCTCTGATTATGCCTCTAATAAAAATTATGATTTATTCTCAGAACTCGCTGCTAATTATCCACCTTCATCCTTTCCTGCCATTATATTCCCTCCATTAACAACTTTAGCCTACCTTACTACATCATACATATCCCCCTCAGGATCTCCTCCCAAATGCCTACTTTCGACTCCTCCTCTATAATTTCTTTTTCTTTTGACAACTTCTCTCAATACTTAACTTATAAATCTTCTACGATTCCCTTCTCATCAGGCCACTTAAATACCACCATCCTTTCCTTACAGTCAGTTCTTTCCCCTATGCCTACCTCCAACATTACATCCAATCCTTTTATATATAGGACAACTAACTTTACAATCATCTCACGAGTATTTAGATTCACATTCCCCATCCTTTAACTTATTTTATATCACTTGTTCTCCTCTAAGATGGTTTGTAACTATTAGTTCATAAACTAAGGTTTCTACAGAAAGTTTATTTTTACCAACACACTCTTTTTGAAATACATAAGTGAGTTGCCCCATTATCAAACAATGTATGGGCATAACTATCTCCTGTACATACTAGTCTTAAAACAATTTATGGTAACTATATTGCTACTTTTAAGTATTTCTTATTTACCAACTATTAGCTACTAGTTACATAGAAACTCTAAGTTATTAAGTTCAAAAGTAATACCTGCTACAGCTTGGTCATTTCTAACTTCATCTCACTAAATAGCATATACCCTACCTTACTCCCTAAACCTAAGCTCTTCCCCTATAGGTCAATTATTCTTATTACCCAGTCGTAATCTATTGGCTTGGTTTCACTATCGAACTAGTCTTTTTTTCTTGTTGTCCTAAACATTGTCGAGTACTATGCCCCTGCTGATGCCATCAATAACAGTATATACAACTTGGATTTGGGTTTTCACACTGCTTGGTCATATGCCTAATTTAATCGCACCTATAACACTTCTCCCTTAATTCTAAGCATTCCTAAGCTTGATGCCCACTATTACACTTCCAATAAGGTTATATTTCTAGTAGGTTCTTTCTATTTCCCCTTATAGATTGGATTGAACTTCTTTCCTTTAGCTAGATTACCTTTACTACTTGAACTAACATCCAACTTCCTTTTCTTATTCTCAATCTCATCTGTAGCCCATCAAAGATTACGAGCTTGCTCTATCAAATGAGTTTCATTGACAATGTCAGCATATCTTTCTAGCCTGCTCCTCTTCAACTTTACTTGGTAATAAAGATCAAGCTCAGCCTTAAACCACTTAGCTTTAGAAACCTCATTGTTCTGTACAACTTTAGGAGAAAACTTTAGTAACCTATTAAATTTCCTCTCATATTCTGCAATTGTCCTGCCCTACTACCTTATCTTATAGTATTCTTAACACATTTATTCCCTTACACACTTAGCCAGATAATGTTCTAGAAAAGTATCTTTAAATGCAACCTAACCAATAAGCTTTGGTAAATTCGATCTCTTCCCTTCCACCAATTATTTGCACCTCCATCTAACAAAATAGGTGTTATCTCAACTTTTTGATTTTCTTCAACCTCATGAACTTCAAAGGCAGTCTCTAGTAAATCAATCAATTCTTTTGTTACTGAAGGATCAATGTTCTTTCCATCAAATGGTTTTACTATTCGCTACACCCGAACTAACTTATCTTCACCTCTACCAACTCCTACCAATGTAGCTGCAAAGTATTATGCCAATTCCACCATATGTCATGATTGGTCAGGGTTAGGTTGAGACTATTATGGTGGTTCCTCTCTTTGCTCCTTAGGTATCCGATTCATTAGTGATCTTCTACACCCCCTACAAATTATCTTTCTAAACAAAAATCACATAAAATTCTAATGATAACTACTATAGTTGTTTTACTAAATTATGACTCTTCATTACCTAACTACTCTGCACATCTCACACATGCTTAAAGGTTATGGTCCCTAATTAATGTTTTGATACCACTTAAAGGATGTCACATCCCAACTTAACATGGGATGTACCATCTCACAGGAATACCTGTTAAAAACTTAATTCAACATGCTCATTCTTCAAAAGACAACTTTATTTTTGTGATAATAGGGGTGCTACAATGAAGTTTAGTTAGATATTTGGTTACAACCTATATCAACTGCCTATTATTTATATGGAAACATGAACCATTCTTTTTTTTTTTTTTTGTTTTTTTTTCATCTTCAAAATAGTAAGATTTCTTACCTAATACATATTCCATCCAAAATTCACTGACTCTGACTAATGCTCTTAAAATACATCCTCCCTAGTATTGGGCCTTTTACAATGATGCTAACTTGAGGATAAAACATTTTATCTCCTCAACTACTGAAGCTAAGTGAGAGCAGATAACAAATAATATAATATAGGAAATATCACACTCAAACATTTCGATCATAACTAACAAGTTCAACTTCATACATATATTAGCCTAACCAAGCATTTAATACTAGTAATGTAACATGCTATGCTTATGTACGTAGAATGCATCAGTATTGATATCCTATGCCCTTCTAATATACTCATCTAGTTAGCTAACATACTCAAACATTTGGATGCAATGTTCAGGAACCTAAAGACAATAAGGAGCTGCTTGAGAGCAAGACCCCCAACTCTAGTTTACCAAATCAAACCACGAAGAGTAGTCAAATTACTTAAGCAATGAGAATCTATGTGTTTCCAAAACTAAGTTCATAAAGTCATGGTTTTTCTTAATCACTTAGAAGCCTCATTTTGAAAATTTTAACACATAGGTCTCTTTTGTACCATACTATTATTCAACCTTGTTATCTAAGTCAAGTTATTAGTCTCTCCTTACTAGAAATCTAATATGTTACTTAAAGTTCACTTAGGTGAACACCTAGAATATTGGGTTAGTAATCACTCAACTCTCTAAGTTAGTATTATCATGACCCAAACAGTATCATTGTCATGGTAGATCACCATATACTAAACAAAAATTTACAATCAACCCCTTTGTTGATCATAGGCCTTCCATATGATACATAAGGCTCCTTACACTCTATATTACCATTAAGCCCATAGATATGCAATATTAAGCATATTAATAAAGATTTACCATTTAAATACAAAAGTAGGGAAGTTAAAGTGTGGATTTATAGAATTTCACAACAAAATATTACAACGCATTTAAAACTCCAATGAGAGTCTACATTAAGAAATTCTAACTATAGAATTAAACTAAATAAAGTAAATAAGTATCTACAAGCCATCATTACAAAATTCCCTCTTTACTTCCTGAAATACACAATCCTATATTAGCACATGACTCACCTCGAGCATTCCTTGGCTCGGATGGACGAAGAGGTGGTCCTACATAAAAAAAAAAAATCTATCAAGGTATAAGTTTATGCTTAGTGAGTTAATCCTTCAGCCATGCCATACAAATAATATAATTTAAATGCACAAAATATGAATGCATGAGCACTCAAAATGCTAATCAATACATGCAACGACCTAGGAACTATATGCAACTCAAAATTATGTCTTCTATAGTCGGGGTTAGAGATAATTAACCGATATAAACTATCAACCGGATTCTAACACCTAGGTTTTTATTCCAATTATACCAATGTGCTCAAAACAACTCAAACTTATACATAATATGAACAACTTTACTTTACATATGGAAAACACACTTTCCTTTTCATATGAAAAATACACCTTCCTTTTCAAAAATCCAACTCTAAGTCAAAATTCCCAAGTCTAGTGGTATAGTAGCACCCACAGTCTACATCACACACCCTAAGTGGAAGTCATAAGACATGGCCCTTCATTAACGATTAGCGTCTCTCGGTGCTTAGTAAGCCCGAAAGCTCATGATAGTGACTCAACAATATATAAATGGCATATCGTTGCCTAATCCTTATAGGAGCCCTCACTCTTGTAAGCCCCTCCCCACGTTTTACATGAGGTAGTAGTTAATATAATTACAATGCAATCATGAGAGATGCATGATTTGTTGAATTCCTTAATCAAATAATTACTTAATTCGGTTTTCATGGTGATCAAACAAGTTCATTCCATACAACTATACATAAATACCATCACAAACACTTTCGATGGTTATTTGATTATCAAATCATGGAATTCAATCATAATATCATGCACTTGCATTTCCCATTTCCCACATACATCAATTCCCTTATATAATATTTAAGTGCATCTAACTACAATCAAAACTAAGCTTGAAGTCATCGAGAATCACTCACTCAATCATAATAAATTAGTTGTAATAATCCCGGGATAGGTTGTCTCCAATGGTCAGGTACCCTTGAACATTGTAAATATCATAACGTTAAGAGTTTTGAGATAAAATTGAAAGGCTAACCTAAAACTTTTTAAGTTATACTTCTAACTTAGTTTTTTTATTTTTCCCGATTATATTAAAAATTTAATCATATATAACTTTCTCATCTTAAATCTAATTTTTATAATCATATAGTCGATTTTGATCGCTTTTGAGTGTACTTCAACATGGGATGATTATATTTTTGAGATAAGGCCTACAATTCTGTCCATTAGTCAGAATGGTAGCGGTCCTCATGTTTTAGTGTTCTTTTAAGCTTAGTTTGGTTGTTGAGCTTTTTGTTATCTTAGGAAATCTTTTGGGCTTGGGCTTAGGACTTTATTCTAAGCTTAAAACACTCCTCAAGGTTAGATTTCCATCCTCAACTTATGACGTTGGTGCTATCAACATTTTATTGGACTATTATGTGAGCTTATGGGCTTATTTTTAGTCTAAATTAAAGTTAGTGACTTTGTTGAGCTTAAGGGGTTTTATGTAGGCTTCTTATGGGCCTTAAAACAACTTTTCTTGGTTAAATTAGATGCTGGTCAAAATTTCTTGAGGGTTCAATTGGGGGTTCTAAGCTTGTTTTAGAAGTTTTTAAGCTTAATTTTGAGTTTTAGGCTTATAACACCTATTATACTTGCTTTGATTGGACTTTTCGCTTTGTTTACTTTGTTTTATCATATTTTTAAGTGATTTTTCTTGGGATTCCAGATCTAGACTATTCGATTCAAGGGCTTCCAACTTGTTTCATCATTTTCTTAAGTTTAGGTAATGGATCGAGAACTTACAATGCTTATATTCTAACTCCAACTTAACTTCTCTTCCATGAGGTGATTATTTAGCTTAAGTGCTAAGTAACAGTTATAAATTGCATACTTATCATATGTTCTATTCCTTAGTTTACATCTCAAAAGGTTGATTTCTTCATAACACATCATGTAATAGATTTTCCTTCACTTAAAGCTAGATTTAAGTAGATGTAACTCAATATAAATAAAAATAACACTTAAGTACTCTTCAAAAGCTTCACGTCTAGCATGTTTAACAATCTTTCATGTTCATATTTCATGATTTTCTCAACTTACAAACTTCTATTCTAAGTGCTAGACATGTTTCCTACATAATACCAAACTTAGTATACTCATATTCTAATTTTCATATAAGAGATTCATAAGCTTATCACCTAAAATAAACTATGTCATGACCTTACAAGGGGCCTAGTAGGATTACCTAAAATTTCCATAACAAGTATGCACCCATGATATGAAAATCGCCTTGCAAGTTAGAGATTGCAAGACTCTAAATGATTAATCACTAAGATTACTGATTTTTAAGTAAATAATTTACTGTAAAATACAAAGATAATTAACTATAGGTGTCCGATATCCCACAGTTCCTCAAAACTGTAGAGAATCAGAATCCCCTACCAAATAATAAGATAGGATATACCAATATTACAAAAGAAATATAAGAAAAATTAAATTATCAACAAAGGTTGCTTATGTATCATCTAAAGAGTACTCAGCTATTCCTAATACTAAGATACATATCTTCATCTCGCACTTGGCACTCGAGACTTATCCCAATCCCAATGTAAGTAAACTTGCAAAAGAAACTATGAGGGAGTGAGCATATAACAGCTCAGTGAGTTCGTTCCTTATCACCACCGTTCAAACAACTTATCACATATTATTATCATACATGCAAGCAAGCTATCTACATACAAAATGAATGCAGGCGCGATGAATGCAAGCAACACAACCATAGGAGTCCGAAACTATGGAAGGTGTAGAATTACGTCGTCTACACTTCGATTATCCCCTGTACTTACTCGCACAGGGTACCTTAACTTACCCGCATGAGGCTACTTAGGGGCCTCACCCCACTAGGCGACACTTGACTATTACCCTAATCGAGAAAAGAGTTTCAATTCAAATAGGGGGATTCCAAACTAGAACTATCCACCCTCCAAGGCCCCTCAGGCATAAACTTGCGAATCCATCTCGCAAGCAAAAAATAACGAAGGCCTTATAGGTACAATAAAGCGAGTCCTCTCGTTATCAAGTGGAGAACCCATGTTAACTTTGCCTTAACGATAAAATATCATTTCTAGTATTGTGGCCATTATCAAAATCATATAAAATATATTTAAGATTAGGAAAACTTTTTCCAAAAATACCCTTTTCAACATTTTGCAAAGCTAGCACTCTCCATCCATACATTTACTGGGTCATAGACATGCAACGAATAAAACTAGTTATTTAGGTCAGATATTTATATTTATCAATTTTAAAAAGAATGATCACACAGATGATGACATATGTGTAGAATAGTCATTCAAACATACAAGTAATAGTAAGCAGCAAAACATTATACAAGTAACACGCACAAGCAAGTAGCAGGTCATTAGAACTCCCTCACTTAAATTATTGCTCATTCTCCAAGCTTTGGGGTTTCCAGAACTCGATATTAAATGCCTAAATCAAAATAGTAAAACTTATAAGTATTCTGAAAAGTCAGACTCCTTAGTTAACTAAAAGTTTGTTGTAGTTTATCTAGTTTCTCCCAATAAAACCCAAGTATAATGTGTATAGGGTTTATTATACTCAATAGAGTTAATAGTAACTACTTTCTTTATGTATTTTGGAATTTTTTCGTTTTAGCTCAGATAGTTATGAACTTATAGTCTATTTTGATCATTTTCGAGTATATTTTCTTATAACAAGGTCCGTTTTGGATATAGTGACTCGTGGTATAAATTGTGATATAAAAATATCACAAAAATTATTATTTTAGTTTAAAAATTATAAAATATTGATTTTCCCTTTTTCTTAACATATTTATGATTTAATAATTATTTAAATCATATATTCAATATTTTTATTATTTTGATTGATTTTTCTATTTTTGAGATTTTTAACTTTATTATGATTATTATTATTATTATTACCTTTATTATTTTTACTATTCTCATTTTCTTATTTATTATTTCTCTTATGTACCTCATGATTATACCCATATGTATATACTCATAATATATATTTTATAATTTATTTTATTGAAAAATCTTTAATTACAATATCATATATATAGATATACATATACACCTTACATATTTACAAATTTAGTAAATATATTATATGTGCTAATACATATTTGGTACATATATTATACATTATACGTATTATATATGTACATGTACTTATAGAAAATAAACATACTCCTATATACCTATTCATGTATTTATGTATTTGTATTTATTTATATATAAGTCTTACATATGTACATACATTTAAATACATACATATATATTTGGTATATACATATAATTACCACTCATTAATATATACATAATACACGATTATATATATATTACTAAAATAGTTATACATGGATACACACATATATACATATATATATATCTTACGATATACACGTATACATAGATATACTATAATTATTTAATACAAATACTTAACACTAATCATATGTATACTAAAAAAATACATAATACATACTCCTCCGTATAATATACTTATGTACATACATGTATATACACATAACCTTATACATACATATTTAATTAAATCTAAGTATTTATGCACATAAATATGTATTAGTAATGTTATATGTATAAAAATACTATACCAATACTTAATGTATGTACTATATAATATACATCTACATAAAAATATATACTTATCTATTTCTTTTAATTTCTTTCTTCTTCTTTTCTTCTTCTTTCCTTCCTTCTTCCTCTTCTTCTTTTCTTTCTTTTTTTCTCACGTTTGCTTCCAGATTGTGTTTCTTCTTTTTCGGTTTTGTTTGCTGTATGTTTCCAGATTTTTTTTCTCTTTTTATTTTGTGTATGATAGCTTAAGTTATAAGCTAATATCTTAGATAATCATTGCAATATTTTTGTGTGTTTAATTAATTAACACTTGGCACTTGAAATCCATCACGTGGGCTACTTGATTAGGATTTTATTTTGCTGATTTTGGTTCTGTTTTGTGCAGGATATGGGATTGAAGTGAAAATGGAAAGAAGGAAAAGAGCTAAATTGGAAATTAAAGAGAAGGAAAATGAAAATTATTAACAAATATACGTAATTTTTCGAATCATATAAATTATAACGATTCTCCTCATAAATTAATTTTCAAATTTTTGTAAAATTTTATCAATTTAATTGGTACCCATTATAATTATAATTTTTACAAGTTATTATGGCGATTTCGTTAGAATTTCGTGTGAATTGGTGTTTTAGTTGAAAATTGCAATCGACTATAATTTTATCACTATTGAGTAATATTTAATTATTTTATAGGTTTATATTTATAATTTTAGGGTTTCGATCAAATTCTAGTTTAATTTTAATAAATGGTGTATAAGTTAATTTTAGGGTTTTAGTATGCAATGTAGGGTTTTGATCAATTTCTAAGGTTTTTACTACTTATAATATATTTAGATTTATGATTTATTAAATTTTTATCTTGCTTAGCTTTAATGACTCTTCAAGTCATCTATAGTATTAGAGTTTACTTCTACTCTTAAATAGATAAATTTGCGGAGTTTACAAACTAGCTATTTCATTTGTGCATCATATTGAATTATGTCGTGAGTCCTCGGAAGTTTCTTTAACGCATCAAATCCTCTAGAGCTATTCATGAGTCTTTCCTTACTATTTCATTTGTCATTTTACCCCTTTCAAACTTTTCCCCATTAACCCTTTTCGAACTTTCTATAAGCTTGGACTCATCTAACGACTGGCCTTGTTCGTTCTTGGTCTTAGTTGGCATCATCTTAGTATTAAAGTGGAGGTTTTGTGTGAGTTGTAGTTAGTTCTTCCTAAATTTTGTTATACTCTGTTTTATGCGTGCAAAATAGAGTAAGTTACTATGTTCATTTAACTGTTGTGTTGTTAGTTGTTCACTCTTTGAAGTTTTTGTTTGAATTTGAATCTGTGAGGAACAATGATAGATCTAAGTATGAATGTTAATGCTGGTGATGACAGTGGAGTCATCTACCATGGATGATAATCTCAATGAACTCCCAAAAGTATTGACAAAAAACTTGATGAGGTAGCTAACTTCTTGGTAGATTTGACCCAAGCTGTTCAAGCCCTATCTTGTCGACCTACTAAGGCCACGCAAAACACTCCACGAGCTACCTAACCTGTTAAAGGTCAAAACCTAGCTTAACCAATTTGAGGTGGAGGAGTTAGCAAATGAGTAAGGCGAAGGATAGATCTAAGAGAGCTAGATGAGGAGGAAGAAGAGTATTTTGAAGAGAAGCATGTATGAGTCCCTAAAGCATCTGACCATGTGAAGCTTTGGATTCCGAGTTTCGATGGATTTGGAATGCTGATGTGTATCTAGATCAGGACGTGTATCTAGATCGAAAAGAAAAGGTAGAGCATATATTTGATTACTATCAATATGAGGATTATGAGAAAGTAAGGACTGCTGCTGTTGAATTCTCTAGATATGCCGCCATATGGTGGAAGAATTTTCAGACCATGAGAAGAAGAAAGGGGTACTAAGAGATTAACACCTAACTTGAGATGAAGAGAGTGCTCAGAAATTGATTTGTGTTGAAAACTTATCTCCAAGATGCATTCACTCAACTTTAGGAGCTAAGACAAGGAGATCGAACTATTAATGGATATGTTCAAGAATTCTAAATGCTTATGATAAGATGCGACATGGAGGAACCGCTTACCCGAACAGTCTTAAGGTTTGTCACTAGGTTAAGAGAAGACATCTGAGACATTGTGAAGGTCTAATGATTTGATACAATGGATTAAGTTGTTAGGATTGCCCAACGAGTAGAGAGGTAGAGAAGGAGCTAAGTAATGACCAAAATGCCGACTAGCCGACTCGAACAGGCAAGTCATTAGACTCTGTCAAGTATCGAACCAAGCAAAAGGGTTAATGTTTGACCCGAGCAGAAAAGTTGACCTAAAGATGTAGCATCGACCCTAACGTATGAGAAGGGGCAAAGGTCTAACAAGAAGACCAGCCAAATTAAGTGCTTCAACTATCAAGGGTTTGGACATATGGCTACTTAGTGCCCAAATCAAGGGATGATGGTCATCATGGGAGACATCTCGAAGTTAGATGTTGGGAACATGGATGAGGAACCCGAGGAGGAGGTACCAGCCAAGAATGAGAATTCCAAAGAAGAGTTGATTGAAGAAGATATATATGCCGAGGACTTAGACCAACTACTCATGGTTGTCCAATGTACTATGAGTGTGGAACTTTCATGAGAAGAGGAGTAGAGAGACAACTTATTTTATATTACCTATAAAGTAAATGATCAAACGTGTGCCTTCATCGTAGATAAGGGGAGCTGCACCAATGTGGCGTCAACCAACCTCGTTTCAAAACTAAGGTTGCCAACTGTTGTATACATGAAGCCATACAAGTTGCATTGGTTGAGGGAGAAGATAGCCTTATACGTCACTCAGCAAATACTACTACCAATCACTATCAATAATTACTCCGACCAAATTCTTTGCAACGTACTACCCATGTACGCGTCCCACGTGTTGTTAGGAAGACTATAGCTATTTGATAGGAGAGTCATCTAAAACAGTTATAGGAATACCTACATGCTCGAGAAGGATGATTGGAAGATAACGCTAAATCCAATGTTACCAAGAGAAGTTTGCAACAAACAAAACTTGCTTGCAAATTGAAGAAGGCTTTGGTGATGAGTAGAGCCGAGCTCTAAGAGGCCATTAATACTAATGAGCCAACCCTCCTACTGGTCGGGCAACTACTGGAAATGAAGAAGCCGAATGATTTACCTCAAGAAGTGAAGGAATTGTTGGATGAATATGCCGACTTGTTTTCAGAATAGTTGCAAGAAGGATTGCCCCTAACCAGAGGCATAGAGTACTACATTGACCTAGTACCTAGTGCTATACTGCCGAACAAGCTAGCTTATCGCATGAATCCTGAGCAGGCTTCTAAGCTTCAACATTAAGTTAATGAGTTGCTGGAAAGAGGATACACGAGAGAGAGTCTCAACTCTTGTGCTGTGCCTGTACTTCTTGTACCAAAGAAGGATAGAACTTGGTAAATGTGTGTTGACAGCCAAGCCATGAACAAAATCATGATCAAATATAGGTATCCAATCCCAAGGCTAGAAGACATGTTGGATGAACTGAATGGAGCCAAAATTTTTAGCAAGATTGATCTTAAGTCTGGCTACCATCAAATCTGCATGAGGCTAAGAGATAAGTAGAAGGCTATGTTCAAGACTCGACATAGACTTTATGAGTAGATGGTCATGCCCTTCAACTTATCGAATGCCCCAAGCACTTGCATGAGACTTATGAACTATGTACTGAGATATCTCATGGGAAAGTGTGTCATGGTATACTTCGATGGCATCCTGATCTATAGTATCGACATGCTAAGTCACTATGAATACATTAGAACAGTCTTTGATATCCTTCGTGCTAAGAGACTATTTAGCAATTTGAAGAAATGTTGCTTCTGCCAAGAGAAAGTAGTATTCTTAGGATATGTAGTTAATGGAGGAGGCTTACGAGTTGATGATGAAAAGATCCAAGCAATTGTTAAATGGCCCACTCCTGCTACTTGTGCCAACGTGAGAAGTTTCCATAGACTGGCTTCATTTTACCAAAGGTTCATCAAGAACTTCAACACCTTCGCTATGCCACTTACTGAATTAATGAAGAAAAACATCAACTTTCGATAGGAAGAAAGGGAGGAGAGGAGTTTTGTTGAGATTAAGAAGAGGTTGACCTCCACCCAGATATTAGTGCTACCTGACTTCAACAAAATTTTTTAGCTAAAGTGCAATATGTTAGGCATTGTCCTGATGTAAGAAGGTCAATCAATTGCCTTCCATAGTGAGAAGCTCCAAGGACCCAGTTAAATTACTCCATGTATGACAAAAGAGCTTTTAGCACTAATCTGTGCACTGTAAGTATGGCAACACTATCTACTGCCGAGAGAATTTATCATATATACTAACCACAAGTCACTACAGTACCTCCGAAGTCAGACTAAGATATCTAAGCAGTAGGCAAGATGGGTTGAATTCCTTAAAGGATTCAATTTTGTGATCAAATACAAGTAAGGAAAAAGTAACATAGTTTCAAATGCTCTTTTGAGGAGGCATGCGCTCTTAACAAAATTATAGACTAGACTGTTTGGTTTTATAAGTATCAAAGAATAGTATTTCGAGGATCCACACTTTGGACCAATAATTTCGAGATGCATGGATAGGAGAATAGTGGACGAATATTATGTACAGGATGGCTATCTATTTTGAGGAGGGAAACTGTATGTGCCAATTTGTTCCTTATGGGAGTTATTAATTAGGGAAGCCTGTAGTGTTATGAAATATTGAATGGCTGATTCTTTTGGCCAAGAATGCAAAGAGATGTGCACTGAGTGGTTGAAAGCTGTACCGTATGCAAAAAGGCCAAGTGCCGAGCTAAATAAGGGAAAGCAATACCCCTACCTATTCCGACGAGGCCGTAGACTGAATTAAGTATAGACATTGTTCTCAGACTACTGAGAACTACCTAAGGAAAAGATTCTGTAATTTTAGTTATGGATCAATTTAGTAAGATGATACACTTCGTACCTTGCATCAAAACTAATGACGCTTTGGCTGTTACTTCTCTTTTCTAATGGGAGGTTATGTGGATACACGACGTGCCGAGAAATGTAGTCTCCAATAGAGACCCAAAGTTCTTGAGCCATTTCTGGAGAACCTTGTGGCATTGGTTGGGAACCAAGTTACTCTTCAGTACCTCATGTCACCCCCAAACTGACGACCAAACAGAGGTGGTTAATCGTACTTTAGGTTCACTGCTCCGAGTTGTAGTAGGCAAGAACTTAGCCGATTGGGACATTTGCCTACCAGTGGTCGAGTTTGCTTATAACCAAATCATACATGACACCACCAAGCAGACCCCCTTCAAAGTGGTCTATGGATTTAATCTCGAGTTGCCCCTCGACTACGCCCCTATATCTGTACCCATGTAAGAGGACCCTAATGCCTCAGCTAGAGCACAATCCCTTCAATACATCTACAATAAGGTCACTTGGTACATCAACTAGGTTGCTAGAAGAATGCATGAAAAGACCAAGGGTTGGTCAGCCAAACAATTTCAGTCGAGAGACTTAGTATGGCTACACTTTAGCAAGGAACGGTTCTCAAACAAAAGGAAAAACAAATTATCTGCAAGAGTAGAAGGACCTTTCAAAATCCTTCAGAAAATCAATAACAATGCCTACAGGTTGAAACTGCTAGAGGATTATGGGGTTTTTGAAGCCTTCAACATCACTGACCTCAGTCCATATCACCTTGACAAAGAACTGAGTGAACACCATCCGAATTTGATCCTAAATCCAAAACAACTCGGAGGGAATAATGGGAATCAAGCTAATGAGCCCTTAACCCACAATCGAGCTCGAAGACTAGAGGGATTGGCACGACGAATCCTTATGTTCCAACTAACTCCTGTTGAGGCTGAGTACCTCCTTGTTGAGTTACCACTAACACCATGCCGTATCACCATCCATTATTGTGTAGTATGCCGAGTTGACAATTACTCTCTATTGCGGAGTCGACCACTTACTCGGCCTCTTCCTTACCGAGAAGCTAAGAGAGAGAGACTGGATTGATTGGGCTATCCCTACTTAAACAAACCCGTATGTTCGTACTTTTTCTCCGCATCTCCTAATGACCCCACCAATGCTGCTGTGCCACGTGTACATTATCACATGTCGAATCTGTAGCGCTAATGATTATTTTCCTTGTATATTCATCTTTTACCCTTTGTAACATGCACATTGCCCCTTTAGGAAACGTCCTTTTTGTTCTTTCCCCATTAGGTAAGTTACCTTAGTTTGCGGGTATAAATACCCCTATACTTGTAGTTATAAGATCATCAGATTATCTTCAATACACTTGGGTACTTTCTTTCTTGCATAAACACTGCTTGTTTACTCTTGGCATCACTCTTATCATTTCCCTTAAGCAAGGTTAGGTAGCGAGTAACCTCATTGGTCCAATTTGTGCATCATATCGAATTATGTCGTAAGTCCTTAGAAGTTCCTTTGGTGCGTCATATCCTCAAGAGCTATTCATAGGTCTTTGCTTACTATTTCATTCATCATTTTACCCCTTTCATACCTTTCCCCATTAACCCTTTTTAAGCTTTCTGCAAGCTTGGACCCATCCAGCGACTAGCCTTATTCGTTCTTAGTTGTGGTTCACATTAAGCTATGTCTTCACCTAATGTGTATGTCAATATCTTCATGAGAATATAAACTTCTAAGCGTGACATACTAAAGTACTCAACAAGGAAAAGAACTTACTCATCCTAAATGCGTAAAAAGAGTGGTTATGCACTAAGAATCCTCTTTTGATCTTATGTTTCCCCTTTCCTTTTGCGATCTTCTTATGCTTCTAGTATTTCAAGATTTAAGATTGGTTTTGAGGTGTTCTAAGAGTTCCTAAAAGGGTCTTTTAGGTGGACAAAAAAGGAGTAGCAAGATGGCACTTTTTGTGCCATGAGTGTATGTGTATACATGTGGCAGTAAGTGGGGGTTTGTGGGGTTTGAGTTGCTTTTGTGTTTGTGAGTAAAATGTGTTTGAAAGATGAGTAAAAGTGAGTGTGTTTTTAGAGGAGAGTAGCCGGTTATGTTGGGTATGTGTTTGCATTCATTAAGTCTCTTTTTGTTGTCTTTAAACTAAGTACATAAGCCATACTTTGACATGATTGGATGATATGAAAGACAATTGTTTTGATTGATGATTGACATGGTATGGCCTTCCTTACTCTCCTTTTCCAACTAGCCATGTAGGGGTCTTAGGGGTATGGGTTTTGTCTTGTCACTTGTTTAAAAATTAAATTGACAAAGTGGTGGGATAATTTATTTTTATGTAGTATAAGTTATGGTAAGATAAGGAAATGGTTTTATCATAAGCTTTTGATAAGTTATCAAGTGATAAATGATTACAACTCTCAAAGGATAAGTTATTTCATGTGATTGGTTGGTTTACTTATCCATATGTAACATAGCTTATATGGAAAATAAAGAAGTTATCTTATATGTGATTCTATTAAGGTTTGGTTCTTAAATTAATTCGTAGGTTATGATTTGCTTCTTATGGAATTTTATAAGATTTTAGAATTGAGTAAGATTATTCAAATTCGATTCTAAATTATTCATTTAAGTTCATAAGTCTTTAATTATCTTTAGGTTTTAGGTTTTGGGTGACTTAAAGTCCATTATTCTTGTGTTCAAGTTTTTATCAAGAATGAACTTTTGCATTGAAAAACTAGGTTCGTTTTCTAAATGTAAACTTTAATTTTTAGTTTAGTTTATCCTTAAGAATAATCGAGAAGTACTCTTAGTTAATTGCATGTCCTTTAAGTAGTAAAGTTTACAAGTACAATTATTCGTAAACATTACATCTACACCTAACATAGCAGCATAATAGTTTAACCAAGATATAGCTACTATCGTTTAGAATCACCACATCAGCACCTATTATAACATATCAGTTCAACCAAGATATAGCCATATTCAATCAATGTAGTATCAAACAGCACACAGTATTATGGATAGCAATATATCTACTCCAAGTATGGGTTAGACCCACTTATCTAGCCTTCAAGCCAAATATCCCTAAAAGTTTCTAATAGGCTCACAGGTTTGGCTCGCTAATCTTAAATAAGATTAAGTAAAAACTAAGGATAAATAAGATGTTAAAATATTTCTTTAGGTGATTATCATATTTTTATCTTATGGTTATTAAGTTAATTAACTTGTCCCTATAGCTAATACAAAATTTTATTAAATATATACATGTTGAATATGTATTATTTATTCTATGTTACTCATCATGTAACCTAATTAGATATATATATATATATATATAACATAATAATGTAACTTAATTCTATTAGTGAAAGTATTATTTCAATAAGTAATATATGTTTATAGTGTGTATGTATTTTTCAAATAATACTAATTACATTTAAAATATTTTACAATATATAATTTATCTTATATATGAAATCATTATATGTACCACATATACTAACAGTAGGATTAATTAGACACTATTTTAAATACATGGCTTATAGATATATATATATATATATATGGGGGAAAGATGATTCACATAAATATATATTTAACTAACTCCTTTATAAGTTATTAGATGGAAGTAATAAAAATATAACTATCAATATTTAGAGTTCAAAACTTGAAAAAGAGAATTTTATGAAATTATATGGATGAAATTCTCTATTTAGAAAAATAATGGGATTATGGATATATCTCCTATAAGACAACTATATATCAATTTATAAGATAATTTTAAGATAACACCTATAATTATAGAAATGAGGCTACTTGGAAATATGGATACCGAAAAAAATTAAACCTTCTAATCTCTTTTTCTTTGTTTTTTTCTTCTCTTCCTTTCTCTCCTTTCCTCTTTCTCTCTCTTTTAGTCTTTCTCCCTTTCTCATTTAATTCCTCTCCTTTACTCTCTCTCTCTCTCTCTCTCTCTCTCTTTTCTTTCCCCACTTTCTAATCCCCTTTTTTTTTTTTCCTTGTGATGAATGGCTTTAGCCATATTTATAGATGGAATTCCACTACTTTGAATTCAAAGTAGTTTGGTTCCTTTTTTTTTTTCCTTTAAGATATTTTGGAAAATTATTATATTTTATTTAATATTTATCCTAATTTCCATAATATTCAAAAAATATTCCCTTTCTTAACCATCAATGTTATTAGCAAAGAATAATTCATAATTGCAATTTTCATTTCCTACATATTGTTATTTTAGGTAAATTTTAACATACTTATTAGTAAAAATGTTGGTACTATAATATATAAATAAATTCCATTAATTATTTGGGACTTATCCATATTCATCTTATCTATAATTTTACTCATTAATATTAATTAGTTAGATCACGTAGTTGATTCTAAAAGATTTATCATAAACTATATCTAAAGTTACGAAACGCTATGTTATAGTAGTTAGACTCAATAAACTTAATAATTCTAATAAAATTATATAAATGAACTTAATTTGAGATATTAAAGCTATACAATTACTTCTTTTAATTTTTATTACCTAGTCATGAGGATTCAACTTAATTCTAAGAACATTGTTATAAATGATAATTTCTAGAGTATATCTCAAGCATTAAGATTTTTCAATTAATTTATATAATTGCATATCTAGTTTAGGTGTAATTCAAACATTCTGATACCTATAAATACTTTCAATCAATCTAATAAAAAGGAGATATTTGCCCAACTAGATGTCATGTCCAAATGATCCCATATGCCAATATAATCCCATTAAGTACTAATTGAATATAAATTACTTTTATATATTATCTTGTGTCATTAGTAATGTAAGTATAAGCCATTTTATACGTTTGACCCAACTTATAAATCCATATTTTTCTATAAAGAATATAAGTTACTCAAATGCTATCGAATCATGGTTGTAGAGTATTATAGCTTATAGAGAGCTTGAAGGTAGAGTAATGTAACTAAGGAATGTTAAAGCAAATTGTACTCTCTTATTTTGAAATAATGGAACATTTGATGTGAAAGACTAGATCCTAATAGTGGAGCTGGAAGAGTAGATGTAGATGCAAGGTTGAATCGCTACAATTTCTTATGTTTAAGCTTTCTCTAACTCTTACTCGTTTCTATTATCATTGTTTCTAAAATTTATTTGAAACTAAATCATTTTATAAGGCACTTATCTAGAAATTTTCAGTCATTACAATGAGTAATCAAGAGGAGTATTTTAAGAAATTTGTTTTAACAATCAATTCCTACCCCTACCACCCTAACCACAACACCAAGTAATATGCTTGTGCTTGATGCCTTACTTTCTATCTCTAAGCGAAAACATATTTAAATTACAAAAAACTCCCTTGCTTGCTAGAGTTATTTCAAACTTTTGTGGAGTGTTTGTATATAATTGCCCATTAGCAATCAGAATTAATAAACTATATAGTTGATAATCAAATGCCCATGCATAGCATGTATTTACATATAAGAAGGCTGTTAGCACTACACAATAACCAGAAAGGGCATATTTTTAAGAGCCTTGCCTTGGCTCTCTAGAAACTAACTGGTAATGAGAAACACCATCCTATGATTATGGTTATATCATGGATTCATTGCTTTAGGGATAACTAAAGACTATGAAATACCATGGTTTGTAAAATTTCTAACTCCATGATATTTGTTAGTTGGAACGATATTTTAAACTAACCTTTTGATTAATTAAATCCTTAAGGTAGACATGTTGGTTGTTTCCTAACCCTTAGTGCAGGAGGTGTTATTTCCTAAACCTTATGCGGTTTCTGGATTATTGTATATGATATTGCATCTCCTACGATTGATCATGTATAACATGTTAATGATTAATAACTTGTTTAATTATTGTGTATTCATATTGTTGACACCTCATTTTTACCTTTCATATAAAAAGTACAAAAAAAACAAAAAAAAAATTGAAAAGTTAAAATTTCCAAAAGTTAGAGTAAGTGAAAATCCCAATGGAATATAGAAAAATTTTGAAAAATAAAAAATAGGAAAAACCATAAAAATTATAGAAAAATTAAAATTTTAGCTTTATTAGACCAAAATGACCATTTAGGGGCCAATATATATATTTAATAAAGTTGTGTTTTATTAGTAAAGATGGATTTCAATTTTTAAGCCTGGTTGATTTTGAGGACATGAAAGAAGATGATTTAAGTCAAATGTAGGTTAAAACTATGCCTCATTTAGATTTAAACTAACAAAGTTACACAATTTCTAAGCTTTAAATCGATTAGGTTTAAACTCATATTTTTATCAAATTTAGACTTGTTTCATATTCTAAAATTTATAAATTATACATATTAAGCCTGATTCGAAAATATATTGAGTTTTAGTTCATCGGTCCAAGTTTTATTTACAGTTAATCAAGCTCAATAGATATTAATATAGTTTAAATAAATTTTATTTTACAATAAATAATTGAATAGATTAGTTAGTTTAATGGTTATAATGTTAGCATTGTATGCTGTAAGTTTTGAGTTTGAATCCGAGAATTTTAATTATTATTTTAATTTTTTATATTAGAAAAAATAAAGAAAAGGACAATGTACGTACATGGCACGTATGCTAGTCATCTCCTTCCTCAACCTCTCAACAGCAGGCCGCCATCAAAGAATTCAAGAAGCTTGATTTCAAGCTCAATTCTTCCTTTCTTTTCTTTTTTTCTTTTGGAGAATCAAGGTTATGCGATAGGGAAAGACATGATTCTAGAACATTTTTTTAAGAATCAAATTAAATAGATCACTTTGGGTACTAAATTGAAACCCAAAAGAGTAAGGTAAATTTAAATTTTGCCCTCTACCCTTGTAACTTTTATAAGAACTCGAATTTGTACTTATAAATACCTAATTTTGCACCCCCTACCCCCTTTTTATTTTTCAGTTTAGGTTATAGGGTCTTAAATCAGAAAAGCTCAAAAAATGGAAAATTAAAGAAAAACACCAAAAAATGAAGAAATTTAGAAAAAAAAAAAAGGAGTTCTAGGAAAACTTAGAAAAAAAATAGGAAAATAGGAAAGAACGCAAAAGATAGGAAATTTAGAAAAAAATAATAATAAAAAAAATATAATAGATGGAAAAATTCGGAAAAGTACATAAAAATTTTTGAAAAGTCACAAAATTGACAAAAAATAAAAGATTTTAGAAAATAACATTTTGTTAGAGCAGATTTTTTATTTAATTTAGGTTTAGAAGTTGGGCCGTTGAACCTAAGCTTAGATTTAAATCTAACCTAGGTTGACTAAGCCCATATGTGCAATTTAATTGCACATATGGACAAGACACAAGCTAATGGCTTGACAGTTAAGTATATGGACATAGTACGAGCATTGAGCATGAGGTCTTAGATTCGAAACATAGCAAAGGCAGGGAGGCTTTTTTCTTACTTTTTGTTTTTAATCACATTAGAGACTGCCATGTGTCAGGATTTGATTGCGCTACATGTCCTGATACATGGCATCATTGGATTAGACGGCCTTGTTGACATAGTGCTACGTGTCAACCATGTGGCATGCCACGTCAATCACTACGTGTCAACTATTGACACGTGGCAAGTCGAGGTTTGTCGAGTTGGTTGACGTGGTGCCATGTTAACTCTACGTCAGCACTTTCCCTCGATTTTCCCCCATTTTCTCCCAATTTTCCTCCTCTTTCCTTCTCAAGAACAGCTTACTTCCTCTACTTTAGCTTCAATTTCTACACAAACTCCACACATAGGCGCATAGTTTCTTGCATCAATCTCGCACTAGACATGGCATGCTTCAAATTGGTGTTAAGAACAAGTCCAAATTCATTCAAAAGCACATTTAAATCGGCTTTCATAAAGCAGAAAAAGGCTAGGTTTTCAGGCATTTCTCATTAAATCCGATTCTAACTTTGCTTTGTTTTTAGGTTGAATTTATGTATAAATTGATGATCATGGGACATGAACAATACACAAAACCAACAAAATCAACTCCAACACTCTCTCTATCCCTTCCCGATCACTTTCTCTCTTTAGGTTTCCCTCTCTAGCCAACCTTGAGCTTAACCACCATCACGGTCGTAACCTCCACTCCATCAGCTCCAAAACATGACCACTCTCAACCGCTGCCATAGCTCTTAGTGATGCCACCAAGTTTGATGCCACCTAACCTTAACCACCATGACACCTAGCTCTAAACACTATCCTACCCACCACAACGAAGCAAAACCAACCCACCAGGACTCTCTCGACCTTAAAAACCCCCAACCCAACCAGCCATTAGCCTTTAGCAGCTACGCCACGCGCCACCCAAACACTACCACTAATCGCCACTTCCCATAATCCCCAAACGACCACCCCAACCTTGACGATGAACCTACCCCCTATTCCCAATCTAAAACTTATAAAAAACTCCTCATCCCTTCACTTTGGCCACTAAAATTGCCCAAATCGCCCTCTGCCACCATTACTACTATTAAAGGCATTGAAGCCCAACTCGAATCTAGGGGAACCGACCCAACCTGATCTGACCTAACCCGTCCAACCTGCCTAGGTCCAACTCGTGCATTCAAATCCGTCCAAATTTTTTTTTATTTTATTTGTTGTTTTATTTTGTTTATTTGTTTTATTTAAATACAATAGAAAATAATAATAATATAAAGGAAAGAGAAAAAGAAGAAAAGAAAAGAAAAGAAAGAGTAATTTGGTTTTATTTTATTTTATAATAAGTAATAAATAAATTAAGTGATAAAATAAAAGAAAAATATAAAAATAAAAATAGAAAAGCAAAAATAAAAGATTATTATTTCTTTTTGTCGCTTAGAAAAATTGACTTTCTAAAAAATAAATGAAAATAAATAGACCTCTTTCCAAATTAGGACCATTTTAGAGTTTCCAAAAATTAGGGAAAAAAAAAACGATTAGGATGTTTTAGGAATTTCCTTCAACAAATCAAAACTGAATAAAATGTAAATTCGATTATTTTCAAATTAAAACAAAACCAACCTACTAAAGTTTTACAAAAAAGAACTACGTACATCTGATCCCGAATAGTGGGTATGTAGACACTTATGGGGCAACGATAAAAATGAAAAAAAACCCAATTTTCCCTTTTTAGTTTAGATTATTTCATTTGTCCAATTATAATAGTTAAATTGAGTTTCCTCTTATAAAATAAAAAAGGTGATTTTTTAATATTAAAGTTAATTTTGGAAAATCAATGGTACTCGCAAGGGTTTAAAAGTCTTAACACTCGAATCCAGCATCTTTGGTTTTCAAAAAAGCCGTTTTATAACTTGGGTTTTTTAATCGATAGACTGATAGCTAAGTTATAGCCAATCCACCCAATTGGTTATAACTTAACCCTTTTTCCCGAATCTGGTCGGGTGGCAACTCCAATCTCTTTTTAAATTGAAAAAATGGTTTTCTTTAAACCCTAATCAATTATCAATATTAAACGGGTAAGGTTTAGTATTGATCGGCTTAGAGAAGACCTAATATTATAAAAGAACTGGGAGGGTGAAAAACCAAGCTCAACAGTACTCTATAAATAACTTAAGCTGCATTCTACGAAAGGGGCGGTTAGATGATAAATTGTTGAGAAAATACTCCAAAACCAGAGATTAAAGCACTTTCTCTCTCCAAAAGATTTTGTAGTTAGAAAACTTTCTCTTTCTAGCTTTTTGCTACCGAAATCATTTTTTAGGCTACTAACTACCATCTTAAAAGTACCTTTTTCTTTCTAAAAGCTTAGAAACACAACTCGATCGTCCAAATCTCTCCATTATTAGTGAATCTCAATTCTACCCTATCATCATTGCTGACCACCATTGTTGATTCTAAGCTTTGCATTCTACATTATTTTAGATTGATTTGATTGGTTATGTTCTTCATAGTCAAAGTCACCCTATATTTCATAGAGTTTTGTACTTTTGTAGTACATTTTGGGAGAAATTATATGAAAATAGGGTGTTCTAGAAAAATTTTACGAAAATGATGTACCGTACACATATTTTTTAGATAGAAGGTGCATTGTGTGAGCGCACATTCCTCATTACAAGAAAGGCGCATGCCATAAGCGCACCTACCTTTTAATGAGGAAGGCATACCTACAACATGGCCTTACATTTCCCTATAAATAGCTCGATTTCTACAATTTTCCCTTATTATCACTTGTTCCAAATACGTAAAACCCTTAAAACCTTTTATTTTCTCTCTAAGAGCGATAATGTGGCCCTATTTTCTCTCTCTAAATAACAACATAACCTTATTCTCCTTAACTCATTTGTAAGTAACCATCAGTCATATTTATTTCGCAATAATTTTCTTTAAATACAAATTACATTATTAGTACAATTATATTTATATTATCGACATGAACCGTAGTTAGATGATACTTTTTTTAGTGTTTATATTTCATAATATACATGTATTTTCTTTATTATTCATATAATAATATATAGTTATATAAATTGTGATGGTTTCGTAAATATATATATATATATATATGCAACCTATAAAATGTATGTGATTTTATCGATCTGTTAGTGAAGCATATATGCATTTATAATCATAGTATGTGATAAGATGCCCCAATGAGAAATGAAATTGTATGGATGCAATGAGACGCCCTACCGAGAATTGATGTCATGTGGGTGCTTAAAGTTATAGTGTATAATAAGATGCCCCACCAAGAAATAAAGTCGTATAGGTGCTTACAGTTATAGTCTGTGATAGTATGGCCTATCAAAAAGTGAAATTGTGTAGGTGCGATGTGACACCCTACTGAGAAAATGAAGTTGTATGGGTGCTTACAATTATAGTATGAAGTTATAGTATTTGATAAGATACCCTGCCAAGAAGTGAAAACATATGGATGTGATGAGATGCCCCATCGAGAGTTGACATCATGTGGGTGCTTAAAGTTATAGTGTATGATAAGATGCCCCACCGAGAAATGAAGCCGTATAGGTGCTATAAACCGTGCAAAATTGTATGGGCTTTACTAATTTTTTAATTCATCAATCAATATGTTGTCAATGGCTAATTATGTAAAGATAATTGTGTATACAGGTGGGAATATAGTAAATGGAAGCAATGGTCTACAATATGACAGGGACCTAGTGCAAAAGTTGAAGATAAGGAAGGATTCTAACTTCAATCATTTCCTCCAGCGAATCTCTACTAGCATTGAAGTTAATTCTTGTAGGGTTAAGCTTGTTCATCGATATCCTTCGTACTATGAGGCAGGTGTTTCGTATACTTTAATGGCCATTATGGATGATGATGATGTAGAAAACTTCATAAAAATAGCCAACGCATTTGGAGAAAACTAGATACAAGAGATATATGTTAGGGCTTCCGGTTAGCTTAACAGGAGTATTGTCGATAGAACTTTACGGGTTGGGTCTTCTAGTTTTCCTCAACCTCATGTGTAGCAAACCGAGGAAGACAGCCCCATGTATGACAGATTAGAAACTTATTTTGTGGAAGACCCCACTTTTGGTGAAGGTGGTGAGAATGAAGAGGTAATTGATACAGAAATAAAGTCAATCTTAAAGGATAACCGGAGCTACAACCCCGATGAAGATCTAATTCCAATGGGACTTAGAATTGAGGTTGAGGGGGAACACGTAGAGGTTGAATATGAAGTAGATGAAGAAATTGTAGAAGTTGAAAATACTATAGATTATGCAGCTATATTAGAATATATATCTAGTAGCATTTCATCCATACCTTAATTTACTAATATCTAGGGGATTAGGATGACTCCCCAATATAATTAGATTGGGATGCCGACATCCTAAGTTAGAGATTCAATTCCATATATGAACATTAGTGGTGGCAGTGGTTATGTGGAATTTGAAGAGGACATGGAGGTAGAGAGTAGTAACAAGGTTAACGACATGGATTTATTTATCGAACAACGCTTTAGTTTGAAGGATGAGCTTATTGACACCATCAAATATATCATATTAATAACCATTGTGACTACCACATTAATCAATTTAAATTGTACCTATAGGTTGTTTATTACAAGGAGAAGGATAATGGTTGCAAGTGGAGACTACAGGCATCATATAAAAGTTTAATGAGGCTATTTGTCATAACAATTCTTGAGGGTCCACACACGTGTCAACCTCGATGTGATGTAGGACCATAAACAAATTGACAATAGACTTATAGCCAATTGCTTCATCAACAATGTTAAAGAGAATCCTGATATAAATATTACGGACTTGCAGGCAAACAATTAAAACATGTTTAGCTATAATATGACGAGAAAGAGAGTTTAGGATGCGAAGAGAAAGGCTATGCAGATGGTATATGGAAATTAAGAGAAAGCATACAACGAGCTTCCTATTTTGTTAAACACAATCAAGATTTCAAATCTTAGAACTAAGGTAATTTGGGAATGGAGGGATCCCCTAAGCCTGGTGTTTCAATAATGAAGTGGGTCTTCTAGACATTTAGTCCATGCATACATGCATTCAAATATTGTCGACTAGTGGTTTGTATTGATGGCACATTTCTGTATGGGATGTACAGTCATGTACTGTTGATTACTTCTTCTATGGATGGAAATAACTGTATTGTCCCATTGGCGTTTGTGCTTATTGATAACAAGTTCGTGGAGACATAGAGTTGGTTTCTCAAAAGATTAAAGCAATTCATTGTTAGTGGTCATAAAAAGACAATTTGCCTAATTACGGATAGGTATATAGGTATCAAGACTGCGCTTGACAAAGAAGAAGTTAGCTATAAGAAACCATTTGTAGTTTAGAGATGGTGCATATGGCATGTTGCCAACAATTTCAACAAGGCATAGAAATACCAGTTGTGCAACAAGCTGGCTACTATTGCTGCTATGTAGGCACAGCTTAGGAAATTTAAGTTTTTAATGGAGTAAATGTTGCAAGTTAAGGAGGATGTACCATCATGGTTTTCACCATTTCACAATGGCAAATAGACATTGTCCCATGATAATTTTTATCGGTTCAAATATATGACATCGAGCATTGTTAAGAGCTATAATGTCATTTTGAAAGGTTGTTGAAGATTACCCCTGACTTCACTTGTGAAGAATATTTTCTACAATCGTGTTGATTATTGGGAAAGAAGAGTCGAACAAGCGAGGAAGGGAATGAATACGGGGCAAGTGAATACAAAGTATGCTGCGAAGAAGCTAAAAATGTAGGCCAGGTGAGCTTCAGCTCATTCCATCAAGCAATATAGCCGTGAAAATGGGATATGGGAGGTAAAGATAGGTTGGAGGCGCAAACTAAATAGAGTAATGAAATGAGGTGGTCGAAGACATATTGTAGATACAAATATAATGACTTGTTCATGCAGGAAATGGCAAATCTATAGAATCTCGTGCTTGCATGCGATAAGGGTACTTAATTCTATTCGAGTAACAACTGATAGGTAAATTGGCATATGGTATACATGGTCACATCAATTAGATGTTTACGCTAAACACTTCATGCCAAACGATGATGAGTTGAAATGGCACCATCTCAATTAGCCATTCCTCATGTCCAACAAGAACCTAAAACATGGTTTAGGTAAACCAAGAAAGAAGAGAAACCATATGGAGATGGACTTAAGAGAGCTTGCCAATAAGAGAGGGTATAACATATATAGAATGGAAGGACATAATAAGAGGAGGTGTCCTCAGTTTAATAGAAATGGTATAGACATACATACATGTGTTATTTTCTTACATTATATTATATATGATATCATGTTATACTTCCATAAGTCTATGACACAATATAATTTTTTTATTATTTTGTAGGTTAAATGGATCCAAGACCAAGTGACCCATCCATACTGCATAGACAGGGATGACATCGATTGCAGGACATGTGGGATCATCGGGTATGGCTTTACATTAATTCATCTTTTAAATTGTATAGTTCAATTATTTTCTACAGTAATGATGAAAATTAATCTAATATTACAGGGAGGAGACCATATTGCAGTTCGTCAAGTGGAGTCGAGCCTGTATAAAGGCACGTCATAGATACCATTGGATGATTACTTCATCACCCACCTTGTTGATGCTAGTTTCCTAGGGGTTACATGGCTACCATTCATCTAAATCATTCATCACCTTATCACGACATTAGTTGAGAGGTGGAGACCTAAGACCCACACTTTTCATATGGCTCACGGGGAGATGAACATCATGCTCCAGGACATAGAGGTACCATTTGGTTTTCATATGAATAGGACTACAGTGATTAGGCCTACACAGTTAGTCTGGCCTCAAATAGCTAGGGGATTGCTAAGAGACTACCTCATTAACAATACTAGCAGAAGGGGGCTTGTTACTTTGGCTTGGTTACGAGACAAACTTAGCATACTTCCTATAGATACAGATGAGGAGACCATTCATTGGCATGCCCGTGCATACATACTGCAGTTATTTGGTGGATTTTTATTTGCAGATCAATCTTGATCTCTTGTTTACATTGTTTACATAATGCTCCTACCTATGCTAGAGTATTTCCTACATACCACGACGTTTAATTGGGGATCAACTTGTTTGGCTTGGTTATATCGTCAACTATGTGGGGCTATACGATCAAGAACATAGGAGATTGGATTCGCTACCATACTATTGCAGATATGGGCATGAGATCACTTCCCCTACATTGCACCATGGACCATGTCAGGCTTTACCATACATAAGGGCCTACTACTAGCTACTAGGTGGGCTATATCACAAAACACTACACACCATGCTATGCATGTTGTGGATGCGTATCGAACGACATTTGATTTGTAGATGAGTCAACAGGTATGTACTTCTTCAATTTTGTTTCTATTGTTGATCTTTATTAAAAATTTATAGATTATTAATGCTCTTTCTTTGCAAATACATTGTAGGTCGTATAAGAGCCATACCTAGATGATCTTATTAATCTCTTACCCTCATTTTGCAGTACAGGTGGAACTATTTGGATGGCCAAGGTTCCATTGATATCTTTCTATATTGTTGAGATTCATTTCCCCAACCGTGTTATACGACAGTTTAGAGGCTTCTAGACGATACCAGTCAATGTTTAAATGAGTAAGGAGCTACACCATATCGACCCTAGAGGTAAGATAAACATAGACTAGTCGGTCATACATCAAGAATACATATCAACCTGGGTAAACCACCAAATGTGGGTTGTTAATGGTTAGGGACCAAGGGGTGTCAATCCAGCTTATTATGATTGGTGTGGGGATCATCTACACCGATACATCACCCATCATAGGGTGGTGATGGCATACTTGGTAAGCTTTCTTTCCATTTATCTTATGGTTTTTCGTAAAGCAATGTACATGATGTAACATGAACTATTTCATTAACTATAGGCGAATACTCTATGTCAAGCGAGGCTAGTAAATGATGTCAACACTGCTCATCATATCATTGTCGGTGGGATTCACCATCTCAAGGAGCATAGCGGTTTGATATTATTTCCCAATCAACCAACTGATCTAACCCCTATACTTGCCCCTCAACCACGTATAGGTCCTAGAGTCATACAATAGGACGTCGACTAACACAGGTACGTAGTCAAGGATACGGTGACAATTTTATGGCATTAAGATCTCGCCATTCCATTGACTTAGGTGAGATTGGTAATAGTGCACCACCCATTGATGCCTCTAGTTTTGGCCATTCCTCGTTCGCCACTCTAAATGCTTACGTATGGATGTATCCATAACCAACACCACTAGCTCCTCGTAAACATCGTACAAGATGGCCTCGGTCATTACATATATAAGATGCCGACACCCAGTTACCATAATCACCACCTACTCCAATTCTTCATATAGATTTCACCGATACTCCTCCACAGCCATCCAAGCCTCAATCATTTAAGCCTCAATGATTGGAGGGACCATCCACTCGCAAACCATCATTATTATCCCGTTTTGAAAAACAATTAACTAGATCTAAGAAGAAGTAGTTGTAAATAACTATATTTGTATTACTTAGTTTATTATTATGTATTATCAACATCTATTACTCATTATGTAAATAGTTTTTGTAAATGATGTTTCACAATACATTTTTATTCCTTTAATACCGATAGTTTACTATATATACACTTTCTATATACTATACCAGCTTTTAATAGGTTTAGTCGATATTTTAGTGAACCATTTAAGCCAACCCGCAACGTTAATAGTTTTCATAGGTAGTACACTTAGCTAGAGGGAATGTAAAGTGTGAGTTGAACTTAGGAGTGTAATAGGCAACTAACTTGCCATATCGAAAGTACTTAACTAGGAGGAGTATGAATCTTCAATTGAATGTGCGTGGTAGTGACATTAAAGGGGTGCGATAGTGACATTGAAGGCATGCTCAAGGGACACACATCTATATAATAGTTTATATAAAGATTAAATTAATTTTTTATTGTCTAATTAGATAAATTAAATTTAATTTATTTAAAAATAAATAAATAAATGGAAGGCATGCTCAAGAGACGCACATTCTTTGTTGACACTAAAAGCATATTTCTTAAATGCACCTTCAGTATCTACAAAGAAGACGTGTCCCTTGAGCACGCCTTTCATACTAAGACACAAGGCATACATACACAACGTGCCTTCAGTAGAAAAAATGCATGTACAGTAAAGGCATGTGCCTATATTGTCAATTCACAATTTTATTTTGTTTTTGTCTTGTCTACATTGCTAAATGTAGAACAAAATATATATTATGATAATTGTGCCATTTATAGAACTTTGAAAGTTGTCATATTGAGAACGAATTCAATATTGTTTTTATGTAATGAGTCTATCATTCTTGTTAATGATATTATCAGTCATATATATCATGTGTTTGGGTCCATGACATTTTGTTAGGTTGGTATACCAATGAATTGTCAAGCTAGGTGTTATAATAAATTTTTTTTTTCTTTTTGTGTAATTATAATAGTGGAGGAGGATTCGAAATAGAGGAGGATTTGAAATAGATCTAGCTCACTTAAGGGATCAATATTCATGCTATTAGACTACAAGGCTATTGATATGTGTATTATAAATTCTTTATCATTTCATTACATGTTTCATAGATTAGTCATTTGTATATTGTAGGTTTTTTTTTTTTTTTTTTTTTTTTTATAGAATGGATAAAGCATTAACTTAAGCCAAAACACATGAGTACACAAAGTTCAACTATCAACAAAATATTAACCTGTCTATGGCATATGAGGTATTCCTCATGCAAAAGTCATGAAAACTAGAACCATAAGAACAATAGTTCAACAAAAATGAAGAGAAATAAAGAGGTATATCATCAGAGAAAATATTGAAGCTTGGAACTTGTAGTCTACGCTTGGCCAAAAAATCTACAGCTTCATTCCCTTCATGGTTGACTTTGCATAAAGAGAAAGATTGAAAATGGTTCAGTATAGCTTTACACTCTTGTAAAATAGGGTGATAGTAGTCAAGATCAATATTTGCATTTTTCAATAACTCTTGCACTTACTATGAGTCAGTAATACAAATAACTCTGGTATATCCTTTTTCTCACGCAAAAGATAAACCATCTCTTATTGCACTTAACTCCACTTTCGAGGGGATGGACTTGTAAACTGTTTATGCATTGCCCAAAGAATAGAGTAGTTATGATCAAAGCAGATTACTCCAACATCAACTAGGGAGACATCTCCAAAATTGCGCCATCACATTCAATTTTTACCCATCCTTCCACTGGTTTGATACTAGGAATGTTCAAGGTATTACTTCTCCACTTAAGCTTTTCTTTCCTATAGAAAATCCACCATTCATTTGCTTCCTGTATGACCCATGCAATATAGCCCTCGTCAGATAATGGCTCCCTAAAAATGATTTTATTGCATTGCTTCCAAATGCCTTCTATACTGGTAAAGATGACAGCATGTCTTGCTGGATTAATTCTTTTCCAATTAGTCTTTAGGCACATACAGTTTTCTTTAAACCAATTCCTTGAATCTTCAAAGCTTAAAGGCTTAGTAGGTAGTGAAATACTTAGAGTCACCCACATTCTCCTACTCCAATTGCAATTCAAGAACACATGTTGGATGGTTTCCTCTTCTTGTTTATAGATGGGACATAAGTGTTGAAAAGGAAGACCTCTCTTTTGCATATTTTCACCCATGGCTAATCCATCATGTAGGATTCTCCATATAAAGAACTATGTGCTAGGGTATGTAGGGAGTTTTCGGACCTACTTCCATGATTTAATGTTTCCATGAGCTTATCATTCTTTATGTAATTGTAGGTAAGCCAACATCTTATTAAGTTGCCCATCTACCTGGTATGGCCATCTTTCAATTTCAATATTTGCTTCGTTATTATTAAGCAACAAAGAACTTAGAAGGTTACAGATTTGATCATCTAGAAGGTAGCTAATGACATCCTCTTTACAACTAAAATTATTACCCTAAACTTGACACAAAGGAAGTTTTCTATCATACTTATTCAATAGTTTGCATAACCATTCTTCTATCGACTTATCACTTATCTAGATGCTACTCCTAAATCTCGTTAATTTCCCATTCTTTACTTTAAAGTGTATTCTTTTCTCTAGCCACTCTAAGCCTTTCCTTAACTCTGAGTAGAAGGGTGAACCTTTCTTTTTCTTGCCATTATGTCGCTGCAACCTATACTTTTGAGTGACAAGAGAGTTCCATAGCATATTCTTTCTTTTTAGATGCTAAGGTCAATTTGCAAAATTTGCTTTGTTTCTCTTTTGAATATCCATCAATCCTATACCTCTTGTTTCTATTAGTTGTTTCAGTTTGTTCCAATTAATCCAGTGCATCTTTTTCTAGTCATGAGTACTTCCTTAGACAAAATCACGATGAATGTTCTCAATTTTTCCTATTAGACTCTTTGATATAAGCACAACTTAGGAATAGTAATTTACTATCCTTTCTAGTGTTGACGTTGTTAAAAGTGTCCAATTAACAATGCTAAAAAGATTTGATTTCCATCCATATAATTTCTAATGAGCCAAGGAGCTTAGTAATCACTAGGGCTTATCGTAGAGAGTAGTAACCAAGCGGGTCCTTCAAGATATCAAAGAAAAAGAGGATAGAAAGGTCAATAAACGCAGTAGCTTCTATAAAGCTGCTTAAAGGATATGATGCACCAACGAACATGATATGACTTAATACTTGCTTGATATGACACATAAGCTAATGCTAAGGTCCACTCACCACTAATCTTAAGCTACTCGGTAAGATTAGAAAAGAGTGTAAAGGAAAATATACTTGGAGAGGGACATCTCATAAGAACAAAAACATTCATTAAGTGTAAGGTATATGATGATTGCGGCTACAATAAAAGGAGTATTTATAGTAAGTTCTTCATGGCAACAATAACAAATGGAAAACTACATAAAAGACAATGAAGAAGGAGATTCTTAGTATGCAGGAAAAAGGGTAAATAAGAAAAATGATGAAAATGGATAGGGGAAATTGTCAAACCTCCCCCAACCCCCCC
>JAMXBB010000004.1:55457504-55570797 GCA_024138015.1 Lumnitzera littorea | reverse complement strand
CCCCCCCCCCCCCCCCCCCCCTAAACTTTTATAGTGAGGTTTTTGACTCCCTAAACTTTCATAAATTGGTAAATAACTCCCATAACTTTGTTAAACTTTAATTTTGGTATGTAAACACCTTATAAACTTTGATTTGGGTGCATAAACACCTCTTAAACTTTGATTTTCGTACGTAAATACTCCTTTAAACAACCCATAGTTTAAGAGAGTGTTTATGCACCAAAATCAAAGTTTAAGGGTTATGGAGGTTGTTTTTCTAATTTATTAGGAGGTAAAAAACCTTACTTTGAAAGTTTAGGAGAGCAATCTACATTTAAGTCAAAGTTTGAGGGGGAGGGATAGTACAAATGTTAGAAAAGTAATGGACAGGTAGCAACTTGTAAATGGGTTTATATTAGAAAATGTTGGGGTGCTGCAGATGCTCAAAATAGGTGTAGTTGCTGTTGGGGACTGCTAATTTAAGTTATCGACATGAATAAAGGACGTTACTATTTGGTAGGTTGAATAAGTAAAGATTGGCATGTGGTAGCCTCAATCCCGGCACTCAGCAAATCAACCTCAGCACTCGTCATCCTTATAAGTTGGGAGAGTAGGGCTTAATGTGTTGTAACCTTAGGCTAGGCACTTAATAAGTCAGCCTCGGCACTTAAGGGGTTGGAGACTAGACAAAGGACAAAGCAAAGTATAGTGTGCTTAAGTTAGGACCTTAAGGAGTTCACCCATAACTCTCCTATATACAAGAGATCATCTTCAGCAGGCTAAAGTGAGAGTATCCTTCTTATGAGAGACTATAAGCCTTAGAGACATGCACAAGTAAAGGGTCCAGAGGTCAACAATCCATTAGTTCCCTAGCATTGTTAAAGATTTGCCATCAAATCTTAGTCTTCTTCTTTTTTAAGTACATAAGGAATCAAGTCAACAATGTTGAAAGTAGGAGATACGCCGTATCCTTCTGGTAGCTTTAGCTCATAGACATTATCATTGATACATCGAAGGATCTTAAAAGGTCCATCTAACCTAGGAGATAACTTATTTGTCCTCTTTCCTGGAAAGTGCTCCTTACTGAGGTGGATCCAAATAAGGTCCCTTGGGTTGTAAATGACTCACCTCCTTCCTTAGCTTCCCTATTCCTTCTATTCGGTTATAGTCTTGGCTAGTTGCTTAGCAACCTTTTGATGTAATTTTTGAAATTTCTTAGCACATTGTAGACATGATTGACTTTCTCTTTAAGAGGTTAGGCTAATAACCATATCCAAGGGTAAGTTCGGGTTAAGTCCATAGACAACCTCAAAAGGTGACCTTCCTATCAAGCTATAAGTAGAACAGATGTAAGTAAACTCAATGATGGGTAGGCATAGATCCCAATCATGTCAATTCTTTCCAACAGTAGCTTAAAGGAGGTTAACTATTATTTTGTTCACAACTTCTGTCTAGCTATCTATTTGTCGGTCGCAAGAAGTACTGAACATGAGCTTAATGTTGAGCTTCTTCCATAGCATTCACCAAAAGAAGCTCGTGAATTTCAAATCATGATTAGACACAATACTTGTTGGTATTCCTTACAACCACATAATCTCTTACAAAAAGAGTTTAGCTACAAATAAAGCATCATTGGTTTTATGGTAGGGAATGAAGTAGCTCATCTTGCTAAATCGATCAACTACCACAATAATAGAATCATGTCTCTATGGTGTTTTGGTTAGGCTAAGCATGAAATCTATGCTTAGATCGGTCCATGGCATTATTCTGGGCCAATAGAAATGTTTTTTCAACAATTTAGCCGTTCTCTTCTCACCAAAGTAGCTAACTAAGCCTTTAGCATAGGCTTATCAAACAAGTGATTCACTAGTAGACCCACTTGCCACTAAGGGTGCAAAATACGAATCATACTCATATTAATCGGGCAAGCTATCGAACCTAAGTATCTTAGGCTGTAAAGTGGTAATAAGAACATATCAATGACAAAGTGCATTGGCTATGGCTTTGGTACTCCCCTTCTTGTACTAATGACATAGCATAAAGTTTCCAAGTATTTGACCTACTTAACATGGCATCAAGAAATTTTTTGTTGTCCTCTGAGATGTTTGAGAGATTTGTGATCCATGTAGATGATGAACTGTCTTGATAGTAAGTAGTGTTGCCAGTTCTAAAGTGCTCAAAGAAGGGCATAGAACTCCTTGTCATATACTGAGTAATTCAGTATGGTACCTTTAAGTTTCTTGCTGAAGTATGCAACAAGTCAGCGCTTTTGCATGAGAACATCTCTAATGCCAACTCCATATGCATTACATTCTAATTAAAAAACTTTCTTGAAGTCGGGTAGGATGAGTCCTGCAGCAAAAGTTAGCTTGGACGTAATCTCATCAAAACTACTTTGAGCATTCTCAGACCATTTTAATTTAGAGTTTTTCTTAGTCAGCTCGATCATAAGGGCAACTACAAAATTGAAGTTTTGAATGAATCTTCGATAAAATGAAGCTAGACCATGAAAACTCCTTACTTTAGTAGTAGCCGTCAACATCGGCCATTCGAGAATAGCTCGAACTTTCTCTTCATCAACCCTTATACCTCTTATAGAAACAACATAACCAAGGAATACTACCTCACTTTGATAGAATATGCACTTCTTTAAATTCTAAATAAGTGCTTGGCATGGAGAATATCAAACACAAATCTCAAGTGCATGACATGAGAGATGAGGTCAGTACTATATACGAGAATATCAAGAAAGTAGACAACAACACACTTACCAATCAATGTTCTCAAAACATAATTCATAATTCGCATAAAATTGGTTGACATGCTAGTAAGACCAAATGGCATCACCATCCATTCTAATAGATCGTCCTTTGTCTCTCATTTTGATCTAGTGGTAGCTACTCTTCATATCAATCTTCAAAAAGATTTACACACCAAGTAACTCATCGAGTATATCATCCAATCAAGGCATTGGATATCAGTACTTGATAGTGATTTTGTTGATTGCTCAACTATCGATACACATTATTCATGAGCCATCCTTCTTTAGCACTAGGATAACTAACACTGCATAAAGGCTTATGCTCTCTTAGACATATCTGTGAATAATGAACTCATCAACTTGTTTCTTCAGCTTGGTAGCTTATTCAGGGTTGAGCCTATAGGTAAGTTGGTTAGATAAGACAACTCCAAGTTGAAGGTCAATATAATGCTCTATACCTCTATACCTCTTACAGGTGGTAAACCTCTCGGCATCTCAACAAGAAACACGTTGACATACTCTTATAGTAATGTCTGCACCTTAGCAAGTAAGTTTCTAGTTTCTCTCAACTTTAGAAGTTTCTTGACTAACAAAAGCACATACTCTTCCATCTTGATATCTCTGAAAAATTGGGCTTAGAAAATCACTAGAGATTTCATTTGTAGTGATGTAGAAACCTTCTCCTATGACTCCTGAACTTCCTTGAGGCTCATTAGGGTTAATATAACCTTCTTCCTATCCTTTTGGAATATGTAGGTGTTCTTATATCTATCATGTAGTACCTTCAAATCAAATAGCCAGGGTCGGCTAAGTGATATGTATGAGGCACACATGGGTAGGACATCGCACAGCACCTCGTCCTTATATCTGTTACCAATAGTAATTGGCACTTTAACTTGCTCAACAATGGGTAGACCTACCCTTCTCATTTATCCAATGAATCTGTATCACTTAGGGCGAGGGTAAGATGGTAATTTTAGGGCCTTGACCACTTCTTGAGCTATTACATTGGTATAACTACCTCCATCAATGATCAAAGTATACAGCTTGCCATTCACTAACTAGTTTGTACAAAAGAGGTTCTCCTTCTACTCATTCTCATCAGAGATGAAGATACTTAAACATCATTGTATGACCATACAATACTCAATTCTCATTTTAGGTAGGGTCATGGCATTTGAGTTTTTTTTAAAATTTTCTCAACAAGTGATTAACTTCCACTTCCTCTTCACCTTTACTAGCACTTTCCACCTCAAACTAAGGTTTGTCTCCTTTAATGGTCATGATACGTCGGTTCGAGCACTAACTAGCCATGTATCCAAACCCAAGACACTTGATACACTTAATCTCTTGGGTCTTCCTTCTTGAGCTCTGACCTTAATCCTTCTTAACCTCAAGCTCCTTGCCCTTGCCCTTGCCTTGGCCATCATCAAGTTTATTTGACATTTGACCTCGGTAGTTCACCTCGGAATTGTATTGAGCATAGTCATATCCAGTTCAGCTCAACATACTAGTCGTCATGGTTATCAAAATCATAATTCTATTATTCATTTCAATACATAGAATCGGTGGAATCATATAAAATCATATAAAACCAGTATAATCATAAACTCACAGAATCGTATATGAAAGTTTATAATTTTACTAAAAGCTTGTACATAAATGATTTTACATCCATTTTAACTAAGAAAAATATTATAAAATTATAAACTCATAGAATTGTATTTTTGACTTGCAATTTTAACAACCATGCCAATCTTGCTTTCCAAGCTGAGTCAGCTACTTAGCCCTCGATTAAGATGACTTCTCCTCTACCTTTCTACTCTTTAGGCTACTCGAATGGTTTCATCTAGACTTCCTAGCCTTTATACCTTCGCTATATACCAAACTCAGTCCCTAGCCAAAAAATGAACCTCGCTTTTTAGCTACCTTGTTTGATTTCTTAAAGGCATTGGAAGGTGTCCTGCTCATAATGTTTTGGGAAAAACCTACTTCTTACAACTCTCTTCATCTCATTCCACATTTAGATTTCTTGTTGAGCTCTTTGGCATACATTCTATAACTTCTCCCACTACATTATTGCATACCCAGAAAATTCTAGCACTACTACTTGAATATGATAGTGTCTTCATAATCATAAAATTCGAATATCTTTTTAATCTTTTTCTCCCAATCTAGGTAGTCATCAACATTACTAAACCTAGTAAAGCTCGGAATCTACACCTTAAGATGCTTGGCTCCCATGAGATCACAAAACTTTCATTCTAACCCATTGTACTACTCTTCCTCCTCATACTCCTTAACTTCATCTAACTCAAGCCTCCTTCTCGTAACTTTGTCAAAATGTTGAGGTGGAGCTAGCTTTACATTAATAATTTTGCATACTCGATTCTCACCCACTTGTCTTCTCAGCTTATCTCTCATTTCTCAACCTTGTTCAACAACAACCCCTTCTTGTGGCTTAGCCTCTAGTGCTCTTTGTACAAAAATAGTTAGATTAGCTATGATGGTAGCAAGTTCTTGTATTTGCTAGTTAGTAATTCCCAAGGTCTGTTAGGTAATACAACCATGACTATGACTAGCAGTATTACTCTTAGCATTGTTAATATCTCCTTGAATATTAAGATTCGACATTTCTCCATATTAAACTTCAAAAAGTCTACTAGTTGACATAAGATTACATAGAACTTTTAAAACTAAATAACATACAGTAAGTAAGGAACTTACTCTGGTTTTCCACCAAAGAAACAAAGTATACCAGAACACGTACAACACAACAAGGAATAACTACTACTACAATACTAAGCTTTTGGCTACAACCTCAAGTTCTGATACCAGGATTATATGATGTACCTAGAAGCTTAGTAATCATTAAGGCTTACTGTAGGGAGAAGTAGCCAAACAAGTCCTTCGAGATATTGAAAAAAAGGCGAATGGAAAGGTCAACATATGTAATAGCTTTTGTGAAGCTGCTTGGAGGATATGTCACACAATGAACACAATACAACTTAATACTTCCTTGGTATGACTTACATGCTAATGCTAAAGTCCACTCACCACTAATCTTAAGCAACTCAATAAGATTAGATAAGAGTATAGAGGAAAATGTACTTGGAGAGTGATATCTCACAAGAATAAGAATATTCATTAAGTATAAGGTATATGATGATTGTGGCTACATCACGAAATTTCTTTATGGATGCAAATCCAAACATTTTATAATATACTCAATTATCCTACTCATCAAATGATTGATTCCGTAGTTGGAGGCACTTTGAGTGTTAAGACACCAAACAAGGCTCAAAAGCTGATCAACGACATGGCCATGACTAACTCATTGTTGGATAATGTGAGATCTAAAGCAAAGGATGAAGGTGACTGAGAAATTTGAGGTAGATTCAATTATTGCACTGATAGCTCAGGTTGAGAACTAGAGTAGGAAAATTAAGGGGTTGATGAATTCGGTGAATTTAATGCCAGAAGATGTTAATTTTATTACTAATAGAGCTCAAAATAATCCTTTTAGCAATACGTACAATATAAGTTGAAGGAATCACCTAAATTTCTCTTGAAGAGTCTAACGACAGCCCTAGAACATAAATGTATGACCTTAGGACAGGGCCCCTAATGTTGAAGAATTGCTATATAGATTCATATAGAGCTCAAATGTTCATTTTCAAGCCCTTTGAAGTAGTACTCAAAAATACTAAAGCATCACTTAGAAACTTTGAAATCCAATTAGACAATTGGCTAGAACCATCACTAAAAGGTCACAAGGAAGCTTACTTAGAAACATTAAATTAAATCCTAGAGTAGTGAGTTTGAAACCAAATTTAGGAAAGATTCAACTGTTGAGGTAACAATGTAAAAAAACAGCGTTCCTTAGGAGGCAGCCTAAGCTTAATTTCAATTTTAGTTGTTATTTTGCTTATTTCCCTTTTTCTTTTTTCTTTTTTTTTTGGTTATCTTATCTTAGTTAATTTGAGTATTAAGTCTTTAAACATTAGTTAACACTTTTTCCTGCATTAAACAATTTAATTTTCCAAAATGGAAAATTACATAAAAGACAATGAAGAAAGAGATTCCTAATATTTATGAAAAAGGGTAAATTAGACAAATGATGAAAAGGAATATACTATAAATGTCAGAAAAGTAATGGATAGGTGGCAGCTTGTTTATGGGTTTGTATTAGAGAATCTTAGGGTACTATAGATGCTTAGAACAGGTGTAGCTACTATTGGGGACTGGTACTTGGAGTTGTCAAGACAAATAAAGGACGCTACTATTCGGTAAGCTAAAGGAGTAAAGCTTAACATGTGGTGGCCTCGGTCTCAATAGTTGGCAGGTTGGCCTCAACACTTGTCATCCTTATAAGTTGGGAGAGTAGGGCTCCGTATGTAGTGACCTCTGACTAGGTACTCGGTAAGTTGACCTTGGCACTTGAGGGGTCGCGATTGGATAAGGTTCAAAGTAGAGTAGAGTGCATCCGAGTTAGGACCTTAAGGAGTTCACCTATAACTCTCCCATATATAAGAGCTTATCCTTAGCGGGCTAACATGAGAATATCCTCTTCGTGAGAGACTATAGGCCTCAGAGATGTACGCGAGTGAGGGGTTCAAAGGTTAGCAATCCATCGATTTCCTTCTCAACCTTTCCAAAATGAATGAAAGATCGTTGTTAGTCAACTTACCTCCCTCCCATACAAGAATACCCAAGTACTTACTAAGGTTAGTAAAAGGGCAAATTCCAAAGATCAAGGAGATGTGATCCTTCTCTACCATAGGTGTACTACGTAAAAATAAGATACCGAATTTGGAGTAGTTAACACATTATCCTAAGAGGTCACCAAATCCATTCACAACTTCCATCATGATTTTTATATTGGCCTCCATTGCCTCCCCTAAAATTAACATGTCATCAGCAAAAAATATATGCGACAAAGCCAAATTTTTACCTCTAACCTTCAATGGGGTCCACTATCTTGCTACTACCATTAAATGAATGATTCTACTCAAACTCTCCATCCCTAAGATGAAAAGACATGGGGAGAAGGGGTCCCCTTGCTTGAGACCATGGCTTGTTGTAAAAGGTTCCATCACATACCTATTTAGAACGAGTCTGTATTGAACCAAAGCCAAATATGAGCCTACCAACTTAATCCAAGATGGAGCAAAATTTAAACTTCTTACGGAAAACTGGATATAATCCCATTCCATATGGTTATATGCTTTTTTTAGGTCAAGCTTTACAACCGTCCACTTTTTTCCTTCCACTTTTTTTGCTAATTGAGTATAGAACTTCTTGGAAAAGGATAACATTATCTGTTGTTGATCTTCTAAGTATAAAACTGGGTTACTCTAGGTTGATAATCTCTTTTAGGAAAGGCCATAAGTGATTTAAGAGACACTTGCTTACCACTTTATAAAGAGTAGTACATAGGTTAATCAAGCAAAACTCCTACACCTTGCTTGCCTCAACAACTTTTGAAATTAAAAACAAAAGAGTTTGGTTCAACTGTTCAGGCATGGTTCCTAGTAGGACAATATCACTTGTAAGTGAGCATACTTTAGTCCCCACAATTTCTCGACTTGCTTATAAAACTCCACATGAAAAGTATCAATACTTGGGGATTTGTGATTGCCAATACACTAAAGTGCCTATTTAATTTAAGCATTTATCCAATGTTATTACAACAGCTCTTTCTCTTCCTCTAGAAGGGATTGCAAGCTACTTCTCTATTTATAAGATTCTTTCTTTATCTTCAACCTAGTTGCACACTGAATCGTAAAGGCCATTAACCCAAGGTTTGGACCTTCACGCTAGATCACTAGCATGTAAGTATCTAGTTTTCCTTTCTCCATTAGTAATCCAATTTACTCTAGCTTTTGCCACTTGGAGTTTTTCCTCCTACTTAAGGACCTAAGCAAGCTCTTCTTAGAGCATCTTTCTCTATCAATTAGCTTTTAGGATGATCTGTCTAGCAACCACAGGTGAATCTTTTCTAGCCCTTTGATCAGCTTACGCTTTCGTACTTATACAATTCCAAAAACGTCCATACTCTAAGTTTTTAAAACTTTAATGAATTGTGGAAGGTCTCATAAGTAGTTGAAATTTGAACCACCCCATACACTTACCACTAATGCCTTAAATCCTAAGTGTTGTAACCCCAGAGGTTGGAAGCAAAATAGTTTATTATGTGTTGGACCCTCCTAAAATTTTGAGTTCGGTAAGTAGTCAAAATGATTAGGGAAGATGTAGAATTGTTTAGCTTTCAAGAAGGCTTTCCTCTAATCATATTTTGCCTAAGCATGGTCAAGCTATGTTTAAATAAGGTTAGACAAATTTTTTAACCATTTAGTCCAAGTGAAACATGGCCTAATGAAGCCTAAGTCAACAATACGACAACGGTTCATGTAATTATGGTCCTCCCATGCTCTACTTTGGTTAATTGCTATCCCTTACCAAAATTAGCTTTTAAGCATCTTTACTACCAACATGTACTGGTCTGCAACTTTGATCAGTCATTGTCCTTACATATATGTTCTTGCCTGACGAATGAGTGGTCAGAATAGTATCTCCAGAGTCTAATTTTATTTTTCTATTTGTTTGGATAGATGATGATCCTTTAGAGCTTTGTTACCACTAGCCTAGAATACAAATTTGTTTGGATCTCCCAGATTTGTATGTCCAAACGAGTTACCATTTTGTCTTGCAATGTTTTTGAAGGCAAGCGCTAAGTTTCTTTTTCATTCTTTTTTCACAAATGTTCTTTGGGAATGTGAAAGAACACCTTTCCCTTTTTGAATGATGTTTCTTGAAGTAGTTACAGTTTTCAAACTTTCCTCGAGTATATTTAGATCCATAGAAGATAGTACTTCCCAATTAGTCACTTTGATTTCCAGCTGTTCTAACTCCTTGTTAGGTACAATATTTTCATTATTCAAGAAGGGTTTATTTCCTTTCCCTTTATAGGCTTGTCCGCTATTATGATGTGCAAGTTTGACCTCCTTATTTCTAGAAGCCATTGTCTATGGTCCATGCTACTCATTAATATTTGACTCCTTGTCAACTGCTTGGTCAAAAGATTTATTATCTTCTTTGGTTAATAAGTGTTATTTTACCCTTTCATTCTTCTACACTCCAAAGCCACTTTCCCCATTTAATAAATGATTCTCTTCTATCCATCCTTCATTACTATCCTCCCTTTCCAAAGTACTTTCCTTTAGATAATCATCATCTCTCTCCATTGTCCTTTCGAGGGTATTAGTGTTACGCCCCAAAGGATACCCTATCCATAGCAGGTCACCTTGTACTGTATGAATACTAAGGATTGACTTCCTTATTGGTCAGTAGTATTTATACGATACATTAGGCTTTCCCTTTTCTAGGCCATCCTCCCAATCATATTAAGTTAATTGGAAATCGGGTGTATGATTAAAGGTAAAAGTTTTCATAACCATAACAAAAGAAAACATATACAATTCAAGCCCAATAGTATCAAATGACTCTAATCTCTTGGTGTTCATTGTTCTTTGTAGTATCAACTATCAAAGGACAAAAACAAAAAAAAGTATAGTTAACTAAATATGAGAGTCCTACAACAAAGACATGTCTAGAGTGGCTCTCTTAACACACTAAACAAAAGAAAAGAACCCTCCCAAGGGTCTCCAAAGACCTAGTAATCCCCACCTCAAGCATACCTCTCAGGAACAGTAAAAATATCTAGTATTTACAACAAAAATCTATAAGGGAGTAAGCCAACTACTTTTTGAGAAACCTTAACCATATTAGCAAGTAAGTTATCAATCAGTTTAAACAAATATATGAATTCATGAGAAAATTAGCATGCCACACAAATACGTGCAGTTGCCTAGGTCTCTAAAGGCCTAGTAATCCCTACCTCAAGCATACCCTTCCTAGGAACAGCAAAAATATCTAGTATTTACAATAAAAATCTATAAGGGAGTAAGCCAACTACTTAATGAGAAACCTCAACCCTATCAACAAGTAAGTTATCAATCTCAAATAAGCATATGAATGCAAAAGAAAATCAATATGCCAAGCAAATACATACAGTTGCCTAGGTGTTCCATGCAATTTATATTTTTGCCCTTCGAAGTCAAGGTTGGAGAATTTCAGTCTAACAAATTCGAGTACTACATTTGAACTCATCATAGGTGAGGACTCCACATTCTCATGAGATAAGAAAATGATTATTTTTATAAAAGATTTAAGTTCAAGTGTAATGTGTAAGTGGGACCTAACTATCCCCACTCACCCTTAAACGAAGGTCTCTAGATAATGATCCTTAACATATGGTTTATGTCACTAGTGCCTAGTAAGGCCATAGCTAAGATAAGGCCATATGGAACGAGTGTACCATATAATTAACTCATTTTCATTGTAAAAATAACCCCTACAAGACCTTTTGATTACCTCCGTATGATGTGTTGGCTAAGTTTATCATATGCATATGTCATGATAATGCATGTTCCAATTAAGGTTATTATTAGCTCAAATACAATTAGATTCATTCATAAGGTAATCAATCAATCACTTTAGACACTTCACAATTTAGCTAAATTCATGCAATGTAGGTGATGAAGTATCTAATTAATCGTTTTTACTTTACTCAATACAATACAATAACATATACAAACATCTTCCCAATTTTCCCTCCATGCATCAACCGTTTAATTTAATAATTTAGTGCCACTAAGTTATAAGCATACATAAGACATGAGATTATAGGAAACTAACTTAGCCATAGTAGATCATGGATCATAATAATTAGTAAGTAGATTGTAATCTTGATCAAAATCACTTAATAGGAAAGAAGAATTTTACTTGTGATTAAGTAATAAAATATAAGTGAAAGAAGAAGTTATTCTTTATAACTTTTAATGACTAAGTATTTAAATTTTGTTATATTTTTAATTAGGCCTTTATTTATGTTTATATGAAATTAGTCACAATTCTTAACTTTACGAGGAATATTAAGTTTTACTATATTTAGCTAAGTCTTAGTTGGTTATTAGTTAGAGTTTTATAGGTTCCTATTTTAGAAAGTGGTAGCTTAGTTTAGTGTAACGACCAAGCCTAACTAGATAATGTTCATGAGGACCCTAAAGCAAGATGAGGGAAACCTGGTTCATAATGGCAAGGAAGGACAGAGGGCTAGGGAGGTGGGTTTACATAACATAAGGAAAGAGAGGCCAACTATAGGAGCCTAAAAGGAGCTACTTCCTTAAATTCTAGCGAGGGCAAGATAGTACAGTATGATGTACCTATACAATATATGTCAAGACCTTAAAGGGGGCCTAATAGGATTTTCTAAAATTTTCATAATAAGTGTTCACCCATGATATGAAAACCGCCTTGCAAGTCAGAGATTGCAAGACTTTAAATGATAAATCATTAAAATTACTAATTTTCAAGTAATTAATTTATTGTAACATAACATAACATAACATATAAATATAAATATAAATATAAATAACTATAGATATTCGATATCCTACAATTCTTCAAAACTACAGAGAATCAGTATCTCCTACCAAATAATAAGATAGGATATACCAACATTAGAAAATTGCAAGAAAAATTAAATTATATTAAACTCTAACATATAGATATTTTCTACAAAGGATGTTTATGTATCATCTAAAGAATATTCGGCTACTTCTAATACTAGTATACATATCTTCATCTTGCACTCAGCACTCAAGACATATCCCAATCCCATCGTAAGTAAACCTGCAAAAGAAACTAAGGGGGAATGATCATGAAACAGCTCAGTGAGTTCGTCCTTCACCATTACTATTTAAGCAAGTTATCACACATTATTATCACACATGCAAGCAAGCTATCTACATACAAAATGAATGCGAGCACGATGAATGCGAGCACGATGGAAGGTATAGAATTACGTCATCTATACTTCGATTATCTCCTGTACTTACCCGCATAGGGCACCTCAGCTTACTCGCATAAGGTTACCTAGGGGCATTACCCCTCTAGGCAACACTCGACTATTACCCTAGTCGAGAAAAAAGTTCCAATGCAAATAGGTAGATCCCAAACTAGGATTATCCCCCATCCAAGGCCCCTCGGGCATAAACATGCGAGTCCTCTCGCAACCAAAATTATCCAAGGCCTTACAAGCACAATAAAGCAAGTCCTCTCACTATCAATTGCAAATCCCATGATAGCTTTGCCTTAACGCTAAAATATTATTTATGGCTCTATGAGCCCTTATAAAGATCATACAAAAATATGTTTAAGAGTAAAAAAGCTTTTTCCAAAAACACTTTTCTCAAGATTTTTGTAAAGCGAGCACTCTCCATTCATACCTTTATCGGATCATAGACATGCGATGAGTATAATTAGTTATTTTGGTCTGATACTTATATATATCAATTTAAAAAGGTGTTCACACAAATGATAGCAAACAAGTAAAGCAATCATTCAGACATACAAGCAATAGTAAGCAACAAAACCTCATACAAGTAACACGCATAAGCAAATAACAAGTCATTAGAACTCCCTCGCTTGGATTATTGCTCATTCTCCAAGCCTTTAAGGTTTCCAGAATTCAATATTGAATGCCTATATCAAAATAGTAAAACTTATAAGTATTCTGAGAAATCAAACTCCTTAGTTAACTAAAAGTTTATTGTAGTTTGTCTAGTTTCTCCCATTATAACCTAAGTATAATGTGTATAGGGTTACCATACTCAATGAGATTAATAGTAACTATTTTCTTATATTTGTAACTTATGAGACTTCCTTTATATATTTAGTAACTTTTCATTCTAATTTCGATAATTACGAACTTATAGTCATTTTTCATCATTTTCCATCGTTTTCGAACGCACATTCACACAGTGATGTCCATTTTGGATGTTAAGACCCGTGTTTTATGATATGGGCTAAACATATTGAAATTTTAACTTACTGAAGTTTAATTATTCTTATTGCTTATGTTTATATCCTATTTTAGTACTTAATGATTGAATTAGCTATTAGATTCTTACACTAAGGAAATTTTACATTAGTATTACTAATTTATGTACTTAATTAAGTTTAATTCAATTTAAGAAGTGTATTAGGGTTTAAAGGGTCTTTGACTCCTAAGTACATGTATATATATATATATATATATATATATATGTGTGTGTGTGTGTGTGTGTTATATTCTTATGTAATATTATACTTTATTATTTTATAAGCTTATGCTTATATCATCGCTTAGGTCATCAATTGCTTGTGTCAATGCTTATGTCATCATTTGCTTGTGTCAATGCTTATGTCATCATTTGCTTATGTCATGGCTTATGTAATCTTTTGATGATGCCATGGCTTATGTAATCATTCTTTACATATAAATATATATATATCCTTATGTATGTATATCCTTATGTACTCATACATATGTTATATACATACCTATACTTCTAACATACTAATATGTATACTTATGTACTTATACATATACTAATACATATACCTATATACACATATGGTGGCATACATATTTTTATACATATTTTCGTATGCATTATTTACCCTCTTAAGAAAGCTTCTCAAATTTCATCTTTTTGTATTTTAAGAGTGTATTTAGCATGGTATATGTATGTATAGTGAGTATATGCCTTATTTTAGGTTATGTACATAATGGATACTTATGTACAAAGGGCTTTATATATGTATTTCTCTAGAATACCCTTATGTACGCATACTTAAAGACATATACACATGCATCTTCTTCCATTTTATAAAGATTCCTACTCTTCTATACATGTATATGGAGCTTCTACTTCTAACAACATATATACCCATATCATACCAACTTTCTATACTAACTTAGCTTACACAACTAACTACTACATAAAATAGATAATCAAATGATAACATACCTCTTTCTCCTTGATTTATGTGAGCAAAAATTGTGAAAGTGAAGTGTCAAAAGAATATGAGAATAAGGAGCAAAAGGAGGGTTTTATAGTTTGAGAAGGGGAAGAAGAGAGTGCTTTGTTGTCTTAATTTGTGTTTTCAAAAAGGAATGAGTGGGGTTTAGATGAGAGGGAATGTGGATGGCCAAGAAGAGAGGAAAAAGGGAAGAAAAATCCAAAAGAAAAGAGAAGAAATCATTAGAAAGGAGAAGAGAATTCTAGATGACAATGACATTTGTTGACTTTGTTAAATGTTGACTTAGTCAACTCTCTTAGAATTGCATGTAATTTGAATGCTCATAATGAAGTAATTAAGAAAAATTAGGAAGAAAATTAAGGAAATGTGGGGTTTGTTAAAATAATTAGTAAAAATAGGTAATGAGATCTTTCTCTAAGTATTTATATCCTAGAAACATCATTTGGTATGCTACTTTATGTAATTATCCTGAAAAGTATCATTTAGGGTATTAAGGTTTACTACATTTAACCTAAGCATCAACTAAACCCCTAACTTTATGTAATACTATCCTAATTATATACTTAAAAGATGAATGTGATCTATGATGCAATATCTTAGTTTCTAAAGGATTACTTTAGTATTATAAATATTTGTGAATGATTGTAGGTTATATTTAATCTTTTACTATTGATTTAGTATAATACTAAGGTTATATTATCAATTAGGGTTTTAGGGTAAATTATGGTGAATTAGTGCTTTTATATCCTTAAAGTTATAGTTTTAGGGTTTTTATTACTTTCGAGTACAATCTCTAGTGTTTTTACACATTTAGGGTTTAATATATTCATACGCAATTAAGTCTTCGATTATTATCTTAGGGTTTTGATGAAGTTCAAGGTTAACTTTTGCAGTTACATATACTTAAGGTTTTAGGATCTTCGTTTACGATTAGAGGTTCAATTGATAATTTAAGGTTTTTCATATTCACTTTAGGTTTTAAATTAAGATTTTAATCAGTTTTAAATCTCACTAGCTCTATTGACTTTAAGAAATCATCTACAGTTTGGGCATTTGATTCTATACTTAGAAAGCTAGATTTGTAGGGTTTACAATATACAATAAAGGGTTCTTCATTATTAAGCAACACAAGAATTGGTGCCGACACTAACCTATTCTTCAACTCTTAGAAACTCTTTTACTTTTCTCGTTCCATTTAAACTTGACATTCTTTTGAGTTGACCGAGTCAAAGGTTGTGCAATTGTGGAGAAATCCTTAACAAACTTTCTATAATACCCTACCAAACTAAGGAAACTTCTCACCTCAATTACCGTATCTCGCCTTGTCCACTCAACTACAGCCTTGATCTTTTTGGGAACAATTGAGATTCCTTCTCGTAAGATGACATGCCCCAAAAAAGAAATTGTCCTTAACCAAAAGTCACACTTCGATAAACTAGCATAAAGCTGGTGCTCTAGTAGAGTTTGTAGTACTATTCTTAAGTGCTCTTCATGTTGCTCAAGTGTAGCTGAGTACACCAACATGTCTTCTATGAAAACAATTACATACTTATCAAACAAAGGTCAAAACACTCTATTCATAAAGTCCATAAATGCAATAGTTGCATTAGTTAACCCAAACGGCATTACTAAGAACTCGTAGTGTTCATACCAAGTTCAAAAAGCAGTTTTTGATACATCATTTAGCTTGATCCTCAGTTGATGGTAACCAGATCATAGATCAATCCTAGAGAATACACTAGCCCCTTTCAACTGATCGAATAAATCATCGATTCGAGGTAGAGGGTACTTGTTCTTAATAGTCACCCTATTCAACTCTCAATAGTCTATACAAAGTCTTAAGGAGTTGTCCTTGTTTTTAACAAAAAATACCACTATGCCTTAAGGAGAGATGCTCGGTCTTATGAACCCTTAATCTAACAACTCTTATAATTGCTTTTTTAATTATCTTAATTCAACTAAAGTCATTCTATAGGGGGCTTTAGAAAATAGCTCCGTTCCCAATCATAAGTCAATATCAAAGTCCACTTCCCTCTTTGGTGGCAATCTTGGTAATTCATTTGAAAATACATCTAGAAACTCTTTTACTACTTAAATCTCTTCTATATTAGGTGCTTCTACCTCTACGTCTACCTCTACGGAATTTACCTAACCGATGTCCATCATCAACTCAAAGGAACTCAACTTCAAGGTTTTACTTACTGATGGTTCACCTCGAAACTCAGCCAACCTCCCATCAAAAGCATCAAAAGTCAATCTTCGCCCTTTGCAATAATGCTAGCCTTAGTCCTTGACATCCAATTCATTCCTAATATAGCCACATACTTGCTCAAATCAATCACAATTATTTCTATCACACCATTAAACCCTTATATCTTCAATGGACATTCAGGTACAACTTCTGTTGTTAATACTACACTCCTTGTTAGAGTCCTTACCCCAAAATTGGCTTCAACCCTTACCACTGACAACCCTATTTATTTAACTATTTTCGGAGACATGAAGGAGTGGGTTGCTCCAATGTCGAATAGGGTATACATAGGGTACCCTACTATGTCAATGTTACTTGCCATAACCTCAAATCTTTATATTAGTTTTCCTCAATGGATATGAGAAGCTTTTCTAGTTTCACTTCCTTTTTTAGTTCATCATTTTGGTTATCTTAGAAATCATTAATATAAACACCTATAGGAAGAAACAAATTCATACCTGAATTGAGCTTAATGCTTGCAGGATCTTCAATCTCCTCATAGATGACTTCCTCTGTGCCTAAGTAATCATCACATCCCCAATCTCCCTTATGATTGTACACACGTACCATGTTCACTACCCCAAGATAAGTGGTTCTTGCACTGGAACTTCCAACTACCTTTCCTATGGCTTAGAGTCCTATGGCTTGAGGGATTTTTGTGACTAGGGTAATTATGTGTCGATGTGGGCAAGTTTTAAAGAAGTGTCCCACTTTATGACATATATGACAAGTGGTGGAGTTCTTCTTTGGGCAATCTAGTACTTAATGAGATCCATCTCTACAAAAGTAGCACTTGTTTTGAAGTTGGGAACACTTTCAAGGGTAATGATTTTCTCTACACTTCTAGTACTTTAATACAATCCCTATAAGCTTCTTCTAGATCCCTTTTTGAGGTTTCAAGATTTTCTTAAATCTACTAGGGCCTTCATTGCTTTTACTTAGTCCTTCATGTGTCCTCCTTCCAAACACATTGGTTCTCCTCCTCCCAATTTCTTCACTTTACCACTTGGCATTTTCCAATCTTGCTTTCTTAATCATTTCTATAAAACTTCTAGGTTTAAACTCTAGAAGTCTCTTGCTCATATCTATTTCAAAGCCCCTAGAAAACACTTGCATCCTTAACCAATCACTATTCTGATATTTAGGTGGAGTAAACTAGAGCAACCTATTGAATTATACCTTATATTACTCTATCAAGCAATTCCCTTTCACCAAGTCAGACAAGTCATTGCTAAATTTCAACCTCAGGCTGACTAGAGAGTAGTTTGCTAGAAATTCTTATCAGATCATCTCCTAAGTAATAGGGCCTTTAATACTCCTCTACTTAAAATTTTACCAAATGTGGGCTCTTAACTTCAACAAATAAGTGCCATAGGTGAGCCCCAAATGATGAGGCACCTCAAAGGACTTAAAAGATCGCTCGATCTGATTAAGCCAATCTTCGGCCTCATCGGGCTAATTTGGTGCAACCATGAAATACCTATTGCTTCTTATAAATTTGGGTTACATGCTCTAATATTATTGAGGCTTTGGAGTAACAAGTAACATCATAATGGTTAGCATGACCAATGAGGGGTAGTGGCTACACCGGTAGGGCCTCCTGAACCCTAATAGGTAATGGAGCTTAAGCAGGTGGTATTCGCTCACACTATAAAAAGGTATGGATCAACTCATTAGTGGTATGAATCGCCTCTAATATCTCTCATGTCTAGTCTCCAAGTACATTCTACCTTTTAAGCAGATTTACTAAGGCCCTATTCATTAGGGGTTTGCTCATACACCTGTTACGATTGATGATCACACAAGTTTTTAAATAAGGTTAGTAAACTTAGTGCATTCATTCAATTTAACATGCTAATAAGATCCCATACAACAATTTTGAATAAAATGCACATAATTCTTCAAAGCTTATAGTTACAAACCAAGGGTCTTATGTGCCAATGAGCTCAGTTATCACTAGAATTTACCGTGGTAGATTTGAACTGAAATGGGTCCTTCAAGATATCAAAGAAAATTGGAGGGAAATAATCTACAATCGAGGAAGAGTAGCTGATATGAAGCTGCTCGGAGGATGTGACTCACCAACAACATAACATGACTTAATACCTCACTTAATATAACACACAAGTTGCCACTAATCCTAAGCTATTTAGGAAGATTAGATAAGTGGTGTATGAAATATTGACTTGGAGAGGGTTATCTCATAAGAACAAAATATTCAATATTAAAATGTAAGTTATATGCGGCTTACAAGAGAAAACGACTATTTATAATAAGTATCTAGGGTAGCATTACAAATGAAAAAATTACAAAAAAGTATATACAAAAGAGGATTCCTAGTACATACGAAAAAGGGGTAAAAAGGATAAAAGACCAAAAATGGAAAAGTAGTACAATGTCAGACAAGGTGAATAGGTGGTAGTGCAACATTAGTCCAGTATGAATATTCTTTGAGCATAATAGGTAAGAGGGCTCAACATATTGCAGCAATAAAGGGGTCAAGATGAGAGAGATGGTGGCATGCCAAGAGAAGGTGGCATACTAAGAGAAAACTATTTGGCCATGGAAGTGAGTCTTTCGTCACTCGACAAGAATTTCTCTGCAGCAATTGGTCAAGTTACTCGACATAATGTCCTCCGTAAAGGAATGGTCGGCATCATCACTACTAAATGTACAGATCAATGTATGATAATTCAAGAAGCTCAAGGAGTTTAGCTACATTCCTTCAACATAAAGTTTCTTGTTATCAATAGTTTACTAAGAGAGAATTCGCCGGGTGAGGGATTAGAGTCCTCAGAGCCATGTGCGAGTAATGGGACCGTTAGTCGGTAGTTCATCAGGTTCTTAGTAAGTACATATATACACTATCCCAAATTGTTATACAACATTAAAACTTCAAGACTACTAAATAATATTACAGAGCTAAATTACTCAACATAGTCTTCCAATATATTATAGACCAATAATTAGCATAATAGAAAATAACTACTAAGCTGAAGATGAATATCATATACCAGAGTTCCCACTATGATTGGACCTACAAGGATAGCCCTATGAAACATAAGAAACATCCTCATAGTCTGATAAATCCACCTCGTAAGCATCCCCTTAGATGCCCACCTCATCAAGGCACGTGCCAATCTCGGGTTCGCCCATTCATTAGATCGCAACCAAAAGAGGATGGTGCAAATTAGGCAAGTTTTCCGCCTAATCTTATGTTACAACCTATAGGTAGTCTATTTATCGGTCCATTGCTAAGGCTAAACCCCATCCTAGATGCCTTATGTCCTAAAACCCTAGTAGTAGAGGTCGTAGCTTTGCTAAAGCCACAAAGACTATGGTGAGAGGAAGTTCCCCCTCTTCCTCACGCTCCACGGCAAGATCGAGGTAAAGAAGTAAGAGGAGTAGGAGGACATGTATGAAGAAAAATAGATCTAGGTGAAGTAGACGAGGAAGAGAGAGATGAGTATTATGAAGCCGAGGATTGAGCCTATACACTATAAGCTAATGACCATATAAAACTCTAAGTTTTGAGCTTCAATGGCTTTATAAATGTTAATGATTATCTAGACTAGAAACAGAAGGTAGAGTAAGTTTTTAAGTATTATCAGTACGAGGACTATGATAAGGTTAGAATTGCCGTTGTAGAATTCTCAAGTTAGGATATGATGTGGTGGAGAAACTTTTAGGCCATTAGAAGACGAGATAGGTATAGAGAGGTTAGTACTTCACCTGAAATAAAGAGAGTCCTTAAAGCCAAATTTGTACCCAACAATTACTTGCAAGATACTTTTTCTAGGCTCTAAGAACTAAGGCAAGGAAACTGCACTATCGATGAGTATATGCAAGAGTTTCAGGTACTTATGATCAAATATGAGGTCAATGAGCCTTCGGCCCAAACAATATCTAGATTCTTAACTAGAATGAGGACAGATAATAGGGATGTAGTAAAGTTGTAATAGTTTGTCACTCTAGATGAGGCTATTGGGATTGCATAGCAAGTGGTGAGAAAAAGGAGGAATAAGCAGATTTGACCTCAATTAAGCTGACCTGATCAGGGTAGCTGACTTACCCATGTTGGCAACTGAGCTTAATACAATAATGAGCATAATAAGAGGACTAAAGTTGATGCGAACAATGGGTCATGAACCAAAAATGAGGCTATTGGGTTAGAATGGGTATGTAGAATAGGAAGTAAAATGAGAGGTTTGGACAGTGGATGTGTATGGATATTATGCATCGAGACATAAACACAATCAGGGATTTGAGCTCAAAATAGGGTTCAATATGACTCACAAACACTAAATACCACTTGGGTTTCAAATGAGGGTTAGATGCAACTCACTAACCGACTCAAATGAGAGTTCACCACAATCTTAAAGTCAAGATTAATAAGAACACAAGAAAGATTAAAGAGTTACTCAGCACTCAATAATTTGGCAATGCAAGCTTGCTCGAAAGTGAAACATACTTTTTGTTTGATAATAAATTGTTATATCTCTATTAATTACAAATGTTACTATTTATAGTAAGTCCTAAATCCTAATGGCAAAACTGTAAATAATGTATAAGGCCTTAAACCACAATGAATTGGGCCCATAAATAAAATAAAGAAAACATGTACAAAAATACAAAACTACACATCTAATAGAAGTTGGCATGCAGTCACTCGACCTGTCCTAGAAAGAGCAGGATCCGAACTAGACGAGGGTGGTAGTTGGATGTTTGGGTCTGAAGAGGAGCCTCTGAAGTCTCGTAATGTTTGGGCAAGACACTAGAAACATTGGCCCATAATTGCCGATTTCTAGAATTAGTTAGCACTAGTCTTTTGGTGTCGTACCAAGTGGTTCATTAGTATCGAGTCCTCAACAATGTGGTCTCTCGTCTTCTTGGCAAATGACAGACTTGGCACCGAGTATCTCCTTTTCTTCCCTTTAGTCTTCAGTTATTAGTTTGGCATTGGCAAAAGGTGATTAGTATTGGCTTAGGATTGATCGACCTCAGCTTGGAGATAGTTGTAGGTTGATTCTTATCATTATCATGGGTCTGAAAGGAAGTCATTCTCAACGTTAAACATTGAGCACATGTAAACCTTGCGAATCTAGCTTTCAAAGTATAGAATCAAACGCCCAAACTGTAGATGATTTCCAGAAGTCAATAGAGCCAGTAAGATTTAAAACCGATTAAAATCTCAATTCAAAACCTAAAGTGAATATGAAAAACCTTCAATTATCAATTGAACCTCTAATCGCATATGAAGATCCTAAAACCTCAAATATATGTAACTACAAATGTTAACCTCGAACCTCATCAAAACTCTAAGATAACCATTGAAGACTTAATCACATAAGAATATATTAAACCTTAAATTTGTAAAAACACTAAAGATTGTACTCAAAAGTAATAAAAACCCTAAAACTATTACTTTAAGGATATAAAAGCATTAATCTACCATAATTTATCCTAAAACCCTAACTGATAATATATCCTCTATATTTTGCCATTTCATTAGTAAACGACTAAAGATAACTCTCAATCATGCATAAATATTTAAAATACTTAAGTAATCCTTTAGAAACAAATATATTACATCCTAAATCACATTTATCTTCTAAGTAATAATTAGGATAGTAATATATAGAGTTAGTGGTTTAGTTAATATTTAGGTTAAATGTAGTAAATCTTAATACCCTAAATGATACTTTTCATGATAATTTCATAAAGTAGCATACCAAATGATGTTTTTAGGATATAGATACTTAGAGAAAGATCTCATTACCTATTTTTACTAATTATTTCAACAAACCCCACATTTCCTTAATTTTTTTCCTAATTTTTCTTAATTACTTCATTATATACACAAAATAACATTTATTTTTGGAAAGTTGACCAAGTCAACATGTGAAAAAGTCAACAAAATGTCACTTTCACTTAAGAAAATATCTCTTCCTTCTCATGATTTCTTTTCTTTTGGCTTTTCCCTTCCTTTTTCTTCTTTTGCCGTCCACTTCTTTCCCTTTCCTAGACCCCACTTGTTTTCCTTTTCAAAAAACAAAAGGACACAAAACAAAGTCCCTTTCTTCTTCTCCTTTCCCAATCGTAACTTCCCCTTCCGTCTCACCTTTCTTCATTTTCAAACTTTGCATCCATATTCAAGAGCAAATTAAGGTATATTCTTATGTTACTATGTCTTGCTTTATATTCTTTACTAGTTAGATGAAGAGTTAAGTTAGGTTGAGTAGTTATGTGTTGTGTTCATATATGTTTTCAAGCTTTATGTTTAGAAGTGTAGGATAGCCTTAGCACATGGGAGAAGATGCATGTATATATGTCTCTAAGTATGTATACATAAGAGTATACTAGAGAAATACATGTATAAAGACCTTTGTACATAAGAATCTATTATGTACATAACCTAAAATAAGATATATACTAACTATACATACATATACCATGCTAAATACACCCTAAAAACACAAAAAGAATGAAATTAAAGAAGCTTTCTCAAGAGGAAATTTGGGCATACGAAATTTGTATAAAAATATATATGTGACCATATATATATATGGGTATATGTACAAGTATAAATATGGTATAAGTATTAGTATATATATAAGTACATAAGTATACATATTAGTATGTTAGGAGTATAGATATGTATATAACATATGTATGAGTACATAAGGATATACATACATAAGGATATATATATATTTATATGTAAAGAATTATTACATAAGCCATGACATAATCAAAAGATTACATAAGCCATGACATAAGCAAATGATAACATAAGCAATGACACAAGTGATTGATGACGTAAGCGATGACATAAGCATAAGTTTATAAAATAAGAAATGAGAAGAGTACATAAGAATTAGATACATGAATTAGTAAACCCTAATACACTTCCTAAATTAGATTAAACTTAATTAAGTACATAGATTGGTAATATCAAAGTAAAATTCTGTAAGTGTAAGAATCTAAGGGCTAACTAAATCATTAAGTATAAACAAAGGATATAAATAAAAGCAATAAGAATAATTAAGTTTACATAGTTAAAAATTTCCATAAATTTAGCCCATATCGTAAAACATGAGTTTTAACATCCAAAACGGACATCACTGTATGAACGTGTGTCCGAAAAAGATGAAAAACGACTATAAGTTCGCAAATATCAGAACTAGAATGAAAAGTTACTAAATACATAAAAGATGTCTCATAACTTACAAATATAAGAAAATAATTACTAATAACCCCATTGAGTATAGTAAACCCTATATACATTATACTTGGGTTATATTAGGAGAACTAGATAAACTACAATAAACTTTTAGTTAACTAAGGAATCTGACTTCTCAAAATACTTATAAGTTTTACTATTTTGATTTAGGCATTCAATATCGAGTTTTGGAAACCCCAAAGGTTTGGAGAATGAGGAATAATCTAAGTGAGGGAGTTCTAATGACCTGCTACTTGCTTGTGTGTGTTATTTGTATGAGGTTTTGCTGCTTGTTGTTGCTTATATGTCTGAATGACTGCTTTACTTGTTTGCTATTGTCTGTGTGATCACCTTTTTAAATTGATAAATATAAGTATCAAACCAAAAACCAATTATACTCATTGCATGTCTATGACCTAGTAAAAGTATGAATGGAGAGTGCTAGCTTTGCAAAAATTTTGAGAAAAGTGTTTTTTGGAAAAAGCTTTTCTACTCTTAAAACATATTTTTGTATGATCTCTATAAGGGCTTATGGAGCCATAAATAATATTTTAACGTTAAGGAAAAGCTAGCATAGAATCTCCAATTAATAGCGAGAGGACTCGCTTTATTGTATTTATAATGCCTTGGATAATTTTGGTTGTGAGAGGACTCGCATGTTTGTGCTCAAGAGGCCTTGGATGGTGGATGGTCCTAGTTTGGGATCCACCTATTTGGATTGGAACTTTTTTTCTCAACTAAGGTAATAGTCAAGTGTTGCCTAGAGGGGTGGTGCCCCTAGGTAGCCTCATGCAAATAAGCTGAGGTGCTCTGTACGGGTAAGTACAGGGGATAATCGAAGTATAGATGATGTAATTCTACACCTTCTATAGTTCCGGACTCCTATGGATGTATTACTTGCTTCATCACGCCTACATTCATTTTGTATGTAGATAGTTTGCTTGCATGTGTGATAATAATGTGTGATAACTTGCTTGAACGATAGTGGTGAGAAACGAAATCACTGAGCTGTTTTATGCTCATTCCTCCTTAGTTTCCTTTGTAGGTTTACTTACGATAGGATTGGGATATATCTCAAGTGTTGAGTGTGAGATGAAGATATGTATACTAGTATTAGAAGTAGCTAAGTACTCTTTAAGTGATACATAAACATCCTTTGTAGAAAATATTTATATGTTAAAACTTACTATAATTTAATTTTTCTTGTATATATATATATATATATATATATTTATATGTTAGTATATCTTGTCTTATTATTTGGTAGGGGATACCAATTCTTTATGGTTCTAAAGAACTATGGGATATCGGATATCTATATTTATTTATATTTATATGTTATGTTATGTTGCAATAAATTAATTACTTAAAAATCAATAATCTTAGTGATTTATTATATAGAGTCTTGTAATCTCTAACTTGTAAGGCGGTTTTCATATCATGAGTGTATACATGTTATGAAAAGTTTAAGAAATCCTATTAAGCCCCTTTTAGGGTCCTAACTGTAAGCCCCACAACTAGTCACTTAAAGTTTCGATCGATTAAAAGATCCAATCAAGCCTAAATTTTAAGTAAAGCCAGAAATATTAGTAAAAATGATTCCGTAAGTTTGAATTTAAGAAAATAAGTAATAAAATAGGAGACTATAAAATTTTCAAATTTTAAGTATAATAATTGTTAATTATCGAAAAGGCGAAAGTGTAATCTAATAACTAATAAATTACTAGAGATAGATTATATGCATACTAAAAATCATAGAATGACCTAAATAATAATTAGGAATGTTCACATGTACCTCATGTATTTACGTGTAGATAAAAATACACGAAATTACTTAAATTGGCTAAAAACTTATTAAATAATTAAAGAAAATTCATAATTAATTAAGGAAAAATAAAGAAAAATCAGAAAAAATAAGGAATGATCTAGATATAGGTCGTGGCAGTTGGAGAAAATAAGAAAAAAAATTAGCCAATTAAATTAGAACAACACAAAAGGCAAATTGGAAGAAAATAAGGTAGTTGTCTAATCAAATTAATGTACAATAATTTCCCTAAAGCTCTATAAATAGTAAGAAAATTTCAAAAGCTCATTTGGTCAGTTTGGAGAGTGAGAAAAATAAAGAAAGGTGAAATTGAGAATAAATTAGGGTTAGAAAAAAAAAATAAGAAAACTGTATAATTAGGACCATAGAGGGGAACCCACACCAAACGACCACTTGGGAGTGGATAGCTACTACCACCACATAGTGGTGGCAGTGCCTAGACTAGTCAATAAGGCCACGGCAGTTGGCGGTGGCTAGAGCCACCCAGAATGGTGAGTTCAATTTCCAGCCCGATTTTGTGTAATTTTATAAAAAATAGTAAATATTCTTATAAAATTACGAATTTTGTTATTATGGAATATTTTTGTATGTAGCTTTTAAGAAAAATATTATTTTGATGAAAATATATCCTGTGATATATGATCCTTAAGAAATCATGCAAAACCGAACATGTTTCGATTTAGAAATAAATGACCTTAGGAGTATAGTTTTGAGCTCAAAATTTTGTATAGACTATGTCAGGACCCTAAAGGGGGCCTAGTAGGATTACCTAAAATTTTCATAACATGTATGCACCCATGATATGAAAACCGTCTTGCAAGTTAGAGATTGCAAGACTCTAAATAATAAATCACTAAGATTAATTATTTTCAAGTAATTAATTTATTGTAACATGACATAATATATAATTATAAATAACTATGGATGTTCGATATCCCACAGTTCCTCAGAACCGCAGAGAATCGGTATCCCCTACCAAATAATAAGACAAGATTACCAACATTATAAAACTGCAGTAAGAATTAAATTATTTTAAATTCTAACATGTGAATATTTTCTACAAAGAGTGTTTATGTATTACCTATAAAAATCTCAACTAATCCTAACACTAATATACATATCTTCATCTCGCCCTCAGCACTCGAAACTTATCCCAATTCCATCGTATGTAAACCTGCAAAAGAAAAACTATTGGGGAATAAGCTACAAGAGCTTAGTGAGCTATCCCTCATACCATACTAGCAAACAAGTTATCAAACAAATTATTACAATCATATGAATGCATGCATACGCAGAATGCCAAACAATATATGCAGTTGACCGGTACTGCATATAATATCGGATTTTAACGCCCTCCGAAATAAGGGTTGGAGATTCATCGGCACCAATCACGATCGGGCTCTAGCACCTGGGTTTTTACCCATAACGTTGAATTCCGTATTACACAAAAATACATTCCCATTTCCAAAAATCCAATTGTTCACAAAGTCCTAGGCCTGGCGGTGAGGTGGCCCCCGCAGTCCACACTCACACCCTACAGCGGTGGTCTCTAGACACGACCCCCAGTCACCCACGGTTAGCGTCTCCGGCGCCAATAAAACCCGCGAGCCAAGGGTAGGGTCTTGTTGTACCCATGCTCCTGCACGGTACTAATCAAATCATGTGGGAATCCATCCCTCCAAGGCCCTTCATTACCAACCGTATGAAGTGATGGCCATAATAAGTAATGCGATGCATGGATAATGCATGACCCTTTTGATTAAAGATAAGCCAAATATAATTAGGTCAGATTATGAGGTGATCAATCAATATCAACAAACCATCCAAATCCTATAAAATCAATCATACCATCAAATCATCAATTATTGTATTTAGTAATATTTCTCACAATAATCAAGCAATATCAAGCACACACATATCCCGAAAACCCCATGCATCAACTTATTGATATTCAATTTAAGTGCACTAACTACAAGCACAAACAAGTATAGAGTCATCGGGAGTACTCACTTGACTATGACGACTCGCTCTAATCGTAATAACCGATTGGGAGATCCTCACCCTCGTCGGGATCACCTGATCATTACGAGATAACAGAGATAATAAGTAGTTGACTCAACTAAGGGTTCTAGATATCTATCTACCTAATTCTACTTAGATTACGATCAGCCCTTATTCGATTAAACCGAATTGCTAGTCGTACGTAACTTTTTCATTCTATTTTCAATATTTACGAATTTATAGTCGTTTTTCATCGTTTTCGGACGTACATTCACACGGTAATGTCCGTTTTGGACGTTAAGACCCGTGTTTTATGATATGGGCTAAATTTATTGAAATTTTATTTTATTGAAGTTTAATTATTCTTATTGCTTATGTTTATGCCCTAGTTTAGGATTTAATGATTGAATTAGCTATTTGATTCTGATACTTAGGAAATTTTACATTAATGCTACAAATTCACATACTTGATTAAGTTTAATTCAATCTAAGAGGTGTATTAGGGTTTAAGGAATTTTCGACTTCTAAATACATGTATATACCTATGTTATGTGCTTATGTAATCTTATTATTTATTCTATTACAAACCTATGCTTACATCATCACTTATGTAATCAATTGATGATGTCATGGCTTATGTAATGCTTAGATGATGTCATGGCTTATGTAAATATATATGTATACTTATGTACTTATACATATACTAATACATATACCTATATTCACATACGGTGGCATACGTATTTTTATACGTATTTTCGTATGCCTTATCTACCCCCTTAAGAAAGCTTCACAATTTCATTCTTTTTGTATTTTAATGGTATATTTGACATGATATATGTATGTATAGTTAGTATATACCTTATTTTAGGTTATGTACATATTATATACTTATGTACAAAGGTATTTGTACATGTATTCTTCTAGCATATCCTTTTATATACCTACTCAAAGACATGTACACATGCATTTTCTTCCATTGCCTAAAGGATTCTACACTTCCATATGTAAAGATTGAAACTTTAAGCCTAAATCAATCATATATATAAACACAACACATAGCCTAACCTTTTCTCCTTCTAACTAGTAAAGAGGATGAAGCAAGACATAAATACATAATAGCATACCTTAAGTTGCCCTTGATTATGGATGAAATGGTTGAAAATGAAAGAAAAATGAAAGGGAAATGAAGCTCACGGCATGGAGAATGTTTTTGTTTTGTTTTCGTTGATTTGTTTTGCTTATGGAAGAAGGAAAATGGTGGGGCCTAGAAGATGAATGTAGTGGACGGCAAAGAAAAGAAAAAGAAGGGAAAAATCAAAAGAAAAGGGAAGAAATCATAAGAAGGAAGATAATTTTTTCCTAATGAAAGAGACACTTTTGTTGACTTTTCAATTGTTGACTTTAGTCAACATGTGTTGACTTGGTCAACTTTCAAAAAAATAAAGCCCCTTTTGTGTACATAATGAACTAATTAGGAAAAATTTGGAGAAAGATTAAAGAAATGAAGGGAAATATGAAGTGATTAATAAAAATAGATAATGAGATCTTCTATTAGGTATTTATATCCTATATACACCATTTGATAAGCTACTTGGTATAATTGAGATGAAAAATAACATTTAGGGTATTAAGGTTTACTACATTTAACCTAATCTCCAACTATACCTCTAACTCTAAGTAAGACTATCTGAGTCATACACTTAAGAAATAAATGTAATCTATGATTCATTATCTTAGTTTCTAAGGGATCACTTAAGTATTCTAAATGTTTATGCATGATTAAGGGTTATCTTCAGTCGTTTACCGATGAAATGGCAAAATATGGAGGATATATTATCACTTAGGGTTTTAAGGTAAATTATGGTGAATTAGTGCTTTTATATCCTTAAAGTTATGGTTTTAGGGTTCTTATTACTTTAAGGCACCATCTCTAATGTTTTTACACATTTAGGGTTTCATATATTCTTACCCGATTAAATTTTCGATTGTCATCTTAAGGTTTTGATAAGGTTCGAGGTTTTAGGGTCTTCGTATGCGGTTAGGGGTTCAATTGATGATTTAAGGTTCTTCGTATCCACTTTAGGTTTTGGATTGAGATTTTTATTGGTTTTAATTCTCACTGGCTTTTTTGAGTTCGGGAATTTATCTTCAGTTTAGATGTTTGTTTCTATACTTAGAAAGCTAAATTCGCGGGGTTTACAGACCACTTAGATAATATAGAACAGTACTATGAAGCCCATTTTCAAAAATTAATTTTTGAAATTTTTAGATAATATTTAGGCCATAAAATGAGGCATAAAATGGGTAATTTAGAGTTAATTAAGTAATTAAATAGTTAATTACTGATTTAGTGAATAATTATATGTTTTAGGATATTGAAATCTGATGAAGTATGATACTTGTAGCATTTAGGGTGTTAGATGTAATTATTATATTAATTATGTAGTAAATAAGCAATAGGGAAAAATAATATATTTTAAGTTAATTTTGTAAATTAAGGTAATTAGGTATAAAACCTGATTTAGGATGAATTTAGACATTTTGAAATGATAATTGATGTTAGGAGATGGTAATTAGAGTGGTAAAAATATTACATGTGTATTATATACATAATAGGTGATAATATATAATATGTAATTATTAAAAATATAATAAATAGAAGATATTAGAATAAAAAATAGATATTATATAAATAATAGGGATATATAATAAATCTGATAGAAATCTTGAATTTATGTAATTATATGAAAAATGTAAAAATTTCTCACATTAGAAGTAAATTCGATACACTATTAAGGATTTAAGTGTACCAAGGGTATAATAAAATACTGACTAGGGGTAATTATAATATTTAGGATATCTAGAAGTAAGGTGATTAATTTCACATTATGTGTTAAAACAAGTTTCTAGAGTTCGGGTATAAAATAGTACTAAGAAATTGAATTAGAACCAAATTTAGAAATCGATGCGAAAACTGAACCTGAACTTGGCCCTAAACCCAGAATAATTGTAAAAGATTTGAGAACTTAGATAATTAGACATATTAAACTCTAAACAAAAGATAACTATAAGCGTTATAGGATAAAACCAACCTATAATAGTTATATGAAAAACTGAAACTATGTTTGTGTTATAGAGATAATCGACAATGGCATGAGCAAGTCGGACCTCAAGTAAGTATGCGAAGAGTCGAGGTAAGTTGGGATTAATACAATACTATATTTTAGAGGCTTGAGATTATGCTTGGTTGTGCTTGTTAGATAGTCTGTTGTGTGCATGTGCTTGATTATCAGTAATGCTATGATTCTGTTTGTTGTTCTAGCTTGTATTGTGTGATTTGTATGAAATGATTGATCACCCTAAACTGGACTTAATCAAATATACGACTTGTAATCATAATCAAACCTGCATGGCAACCCATTAGGGGGAACCTAGGATTCTCTAGCCAAATACCAACCCCTTCGAAAGGGATAGTGCAGGATTGTATAATGGTCCCTTCTTCATCCTTAGTCAAACTAAGTGATAGGAGAGGAGGTTGCGGCGAGGGTGAAGTCAATGGTTCGAAGGTAATCACAGGAGGAGTAGTGTCTCCATTGCACAAGCCTAGGTTTGGCCGTGAGTTGTTACATTAACGGTAACTATTCAACCTAGATTAGAGCGGGCACAATTTCTCTAATCTCACAACGAGCCGAACAATGTCGTGTGATGGCATTTGCTTGAACATGCATTGCACCTAATAAGTTGGTTAATAATCTTGTTATGTTTATGGTATAGTTTTAAGTCCTCCATCCTAACTTATTGAGCTGTGGTTGTTCACATCCTTATAGACGTCATGAAAGTGCTGGCTAAGAAGCGGTATACAACTACTCTAAAATTTGCAATTGTTGGATCCTGAGGAGTAAGGAAAAATATTTAAAGAATAAGCATATATTTTTAAGGTCTATGCTTTTATTTTAGAATTTTTCATTTCTGAATAATGTAATAACTAAGAAATATATTACGGAGAAATATTGTAAACATTAATTGTAATAACTAAATTTTAGTGTATATATATATTTTCTCACTTTCTTAAGTAAATTATTTATTTAAAATACAAACTATTTACTTTAAAGCGAGTTAGTCGTGGACGCCTTGTGTAGATCAGGTTTAGGATAGCGGTTGTAAGGCCAACTTCTATCTTAGAATGGTTTACATAGCGGGGCTGTTACGACTCTACTGCTTCAGGGAGTGACACTAATAGCACGAGCTTGGATGCCGGACAAACTTCTCATCCCTTTTTGCTTCACCATGGGTGCCAATGTCTCTAGATTTCCTCAATGCTCATAGGGGTTAAGCAACAGTTCTTCCCATCCTTTCGAATAGTGTAAGTATTGAGGAAGCCATCATAGATTACTTTCCTATCATACTCCCATGGTTAGCTAATAAGTAAATTTGTGGCATTCATAGGGACTACATTGAATTCAATCTCATCCTCATACTATCCTACCTTGAATGCTATCTAAGCTCTTTTATGCACATGGACCATACCCTTGTCATTAAACCACTTCAATCCATAAGGTTGAGGGTATGGGTAGGTTGGCAATTTCATCTTTTCCACTAACTCAATAGAGACGATGTTGGTGCAGCTACCTTCATCAACAATCAAGGAACAGGTCTTTCCATTCACTAAGCATCGTATGTTAAATAAATTTTCCCATTGTTTGGGGTATGTTATTAGGTCAGCTCGCTTATTCATCATGGCTATGAGTTCATCAAGATTTTTGGCATAGACATCTTCCTCTATCTATTCGTCTTCTGAACTCTTGTCACTCTGACTTTCTACATGAGCCTCAAGTGCTTTACCCTTCCAAACCATAACCCTTTTATTCAGGCATTTGGACATAATATGTCCATAGCTTAAGCATTTGAAACACTTTACATCTCAAGCCTTGTTGCTAGGTGCCTTCTCTTTTTTGGCCCTATTTGTCTTGGCATGATTAGGTTAGCTAGGTTCTCCTTTCTCCATCCTCCTCTTTAGCCCTTTTCTCTCAGCATACCTCTCAAGCTCAAGGCTACCTTATTGAGGTCGATTAGTCGACCTCTGATGCCTTCTTCTTCTTTATCTCTCTACCCTTGTGCCAGATTGATCAACTCGTCCAAAGAGTTGAATGGCTGTAATTCAACTATGTCGGCAATGTCATCTAGGAGTCTACTCAGGAACCTAGCAATGGTGTGGTCCTATGGCTCGGTAATCTTACATCTCGTCGTCAAGGTCTTAAACTCTTGCAGGTACTCTTTAACATTGTTTTGGCCCAGTCTAAGGTAGTAGAAAGCATAGAGCATTTCCTGCTTAAAGTAGGTCAACACAAAGAGATGGTTCACTAATCATTTCATAAACCTCCATATTCTGATCAACTCTTCTCCTTCAACATCTCACTTAGCAACCAACTTATCTTACTAAAGACTTGTATATTCAACAAAGGATAATGAAGCCAGCTTAACCTTTGTTTGATCATCACACTCATAGCACTCAAACAACTTCTCAACTCAAGTAACCCAGTTAAGGAACTCTTTAGGTCGGTGGTTTAAGCTTAATATTATCAAGTCCTTGGCTAAGTACTCAAGGTTCATCTCTTGCATTCCGAGCTGGTTGATTCACCTCAAATCGGCCACTTCTATTGGAGCTCTACTTGGCAATATCCCTTCTCAACATTGGCTCTCTTCTTCAATTTCCTAAGTTCTCGGCATCAACACTTCTATCATTGCCTCTTCTCAGCTTAGGTTAGTTTTGTCTTCTTCTCAGCTTGATAACACTTCTTAGTTGTTGCTCATCATTATCTAATCCATTGGAACCACTTCTGTTGGTGAGTGTTCATTCCCTTCTTTCTCCTTAACCATTACGTTCATAACCTCTTACTATGTCACGACCTGAGAGGGCTAGTCGTGGCAGTCGCCGTATACCATACAAAGGATTGTAGATTGAATTCCCTTACAATTGACAACCCTTCATATGATACACAGGGCTACGGCTACGGCTATGGCTATAACTAACAACTAAGAGTTGCGCAAGCATAAGTAATATCATTTTATGATAACAATAATAAGATATAGAAACATAACACATAATCTATTTATATAAGAATTTACAAATATAAGGTCTTTAGAACATTTAACTCAAACTAATATCAATTTATCACATATTTAGATCTATAATCTAGATAAATAATCATGTGAACACTCTAAACACGTCCTACTCCCACATCGACCCCCGATGAACCACTAAGCTCGAGCATGCGACGGCCTAACTCCATGAATAACTCAGCCTGCAAAAGAAGACTATAAGGATATAAGCTAACTAGTTTAGTGAGATAATCCCCTCAACCATACAGCAATCAAGTTATACAACAATTAAGTTCAATCAAATGAATGCATGTCAACCAATATGCCAAACAAATACATACAGGTGACCAGGTACTGCATGCAACTCAGATTTAACTCCTTCTAAAGTCAGGGTTGGAGATACATCAGCATAGTCAGATTTGGGTATCATACTAGAACTTATCTTATAAGGAAACTCCACATTTCATATTTAAAATGTAATGGTATATTCATTATCAGTTTTATCAAAAACGAGTTCTACATATGATTATGAGTAGGTTCGCGTAGCCTTCACCCAACCCTAAACGGAGGCCTCTAGACTCAATGTCAGGACCCTAAAGGAGGCTTAGTAGGATTACCTAAAATTTCCATAACATGTGTGCACTCATGATATGAAAACCGTCTTACAAGTCAAAGATTGCAAGACCCTAAATAATAAATCACTAAGATTAATGATTTTCAAGTAATTAATTTATTGTACATGACATAATATATAATTATAAATAACTATGGATATTCGATATCCCACAGTTCCTCAAAACCGCAGAGAATTGGTATCCCCTACCAAATAATAAGACAGGATTACCAACATTATAAAACTGCAGGTAGAATTAAATTATATTAAATTCTAACATGTGAATATTTTCTACAAAGAGCGTTTATGTATCACCTAAAAAAAATCTCAACTAATCCTAACACTAATGTACATATCTTCATCTTGCCCTCAGCACTCGAAACTTATCCCAATCCCATCGTACGTAAACCTGCAAAAGAAAGACTATTAGGGAATAAGCTACAAGAGCTTAGTGAGCTATCCCTCATACCATACTGGCAAACAAGTTATCAAACAAATTATTACAACCATATGAATGCATGCACACGCAGAATGCCAAACAATATATGCAGTTGACCGGTACTGCATATAATATCGGATTTTAATGCCCTCCGAGATAAGGGTTGGAGATTACACGGCACCAATCATGACCGGGCTCTAGCACCTGGGTTTTTACCCATAACTTTGAATTCCGTATTACACAAAAATACATTCTCATTTCCAAAAATCTAATAGTTCACAAAGTCCCAGGCCTAGCGGTGAGGTGGCCCCCGCAGTCCACACTCACACCCTACAGTGGTGGTCTCTAGACGCGACCCCTAGCCACCCACGGTTAGCGTCTCCGGCGCCAATAGAACCCGCGAGCCAAGGGTAAGGTCTTGTTGTACCCATGCTCCTGCATGGTACTAATCAAATCATGTGGGAATCCATCCCTCCAAGGCCCTTTATTACCAACCACGTGAAGTGACAGCCAGAATAGGTAATGCGATGTATGGAAAATGCATGACCCTTTTGATTCAAGATAAGCCAAATATAATTAGGTCAGATTATGAGGCGATTAATCAATATCAACAAACCATCCAAATCATATAAAAATCAATCGTACCATCAAATCATCAATTATTATATTTAGCAATATTTCTCACAACAATCAAGCAATATCAAGCACACACATATCTCGAAAACCCCATGCATTAAGTTATTGATATTCAATTTAAGTGCACTAACTACAAGTACAAACAAGTATAGAGTCATCGGGAGTACTCACTTGACTATGACGACTCGCTTTAGTCGTAATAACCGATCGGGAGATCCTCGCCCTCGTCGAGATCACCTGATCATTACGAGATAACAGAGATAATAAGTAGTTGACTCAGCTAAGGGTTCTAGATATCTGTCTACCTAATTCTACTTAGATTACTATCAGCCCTTATTCGATTAAACCTAATTGCTAATTGTACGTAACTTTTTCATTTTATTTTCAATATTTACGAATTTATAGTCGTTTTTCATCGTTTTCGGACGTACATTCACACGGTAATGTTCGTTTTGGACGTTAAGACCCGTGTTTTATGATATGGGCTAAATTTATTGAAATTTTATTTTATTGAAGTTTAATTATTCTTATTGCTTATGTTTATGCCCTAGTTTATGATTTAATGATTGAATTAGCTATTTAATTCTTATACTTAGGAAATTTTACATTAGTGCTACAAATTCACATACTTAATTAAGTTTAATTCAATTTAGGAAGTGTCTTAGGGTTTAAGGTATTTTTGACTTCTAAGTACATGTATATACCTATGTTATATGCTTATGTAATCTTATTATTTCTTTTATTATAAACCTACGCTTACATCATCATTTATGTAATCAATTGATGATGTCATGGCTTATGTAATGTTTAGATAATGTCATAGCTTGTGTAATCCATTTATTACGTGTAAATATATATGTCATTAAGTACTTATACATATACATATGTTGTATACCTCCCTACACTTATAACATACTAATATGTATACTTATGTACTTATACATATACTAATACATATACCTATATTCACATATGGTGGCATACGTATTTTTATACGTATTTTCGTATGCCTTATCTACCCNAAAATTTTACGCGATTACGCGATTTAGTTGATAATTGCAATCGACTACAATTATATCACTATTGAGTAATATTTAATTATTTTATAGACTTAAAGTTATAATTTTAGAGTTTCGATCAAATTTGAGTTCAATTTCAGTTAATTATGCATAAATCAAGTTTAGGGTTTTAGTATATGATTTAGGATTTTAATCAATTTCTAGAGTTTTTATTATCCGTGTTATATTCGATTTATTAAGTTTCATAATCTTTTATTGTTACTAGCCTTATCGACTCATTACACAATTTAAGACACTCGGACTTAAATTAGGATTCAGACTATCGATTTTCTATGGTTTACAAACTAATCCAGTAAGCTCCTAGATAGAATTAGTGAGATTCTGAATATGATATTCTAAGTCATCAATGTGGCTCCTCAAGCTTTCACGAAGGCTATCACCACCATTGTTGATACTATCTTCAAACATTCTTAATCGTACAGTAATTTCCAGATGAAATTAAATAGCATGATTTACAACAAAAATAGAACTACAGTAACCTGAAAACAATCACTGCTCGGCTTCTATAGTTACCACTATTGACAAACATGACTACTATGAACAACACGCTACATTATAGAACGATAATTAATACAGATGTTCAAACCACGAATCAAACTTTGAAGAACACTAACATACGTATCTCCCTAAAGCTTTGATACCAAGATGATGTGAGCAACAAGTCACAAACCAAGAATTAGGCTATCAAGGTTCGAACGGGTATGAAGAGTAAGAAGTAAAATAAGAGGTTTTGATGATGGATGTATATGGATATCATACACTAAGACACAAACACAATCAAGGATTTGAGCTTAAAATAAGGTTCAATATGACTCACGAACACTAAATGTCACTTGGATTTCAAATGAGGGTTAGATACAACTCACTAACTGACTCAAATGAGGGTTCACCATAATCTTAGGGTCAAGATTGATAAGAACACAAGAAAGATTAAGGAGTTACTCAGCACTCAATAATCTAGCAATGTAAGCTCTAAGAGCTCAAGTATAACCTTGCTTGAAAGAGAAATATACTTTTTATCTGATAATAATTATTGTATCTCTATTAATTACAAGTGTTGCTATTTATAGCAAGTCCTAAACCTTGGTGGCAAAACTGTAAATAATGTATAAGGCCTCAAAACCCTAAAGAATTGGACCCATAAATAAAATAAAGAAAACATGCACAAGAATACAAAACTGTGCATTTAATAAAAGTTGGCATGCAATCACTCAACCTATCTTAGAAGGAGCAAGATCCTAACTGAATGGGGGCAATAGTTAGATGTCTAGGTCTAAGGAGGAGCCTTTGAAGCCTCGTAGTGTTTGGTTGAGACACTAGAAAGATTGGCCCATAATTGCTAAGTTTTAGAATTAGTCAACATTAGTCTTATAGTGTTGTATCGAGTGGTTCTTTGGTCTCTAGTCTTCGATCATATGGCCTCTCGTCTTCTCGGCAAACGACAGACTTAGCGTCAAGTGTCTCCTTTTCTTCCCCTCGGTTTTCTATTATTAATTTAGCCTTAGAAGATGATGATCGACCTCAACTTAAGAATGGTTAACCTCAGCTTAGATATAGTCACAAGCTAATTCCTATCAAAAGTCATGTCTGAGTAGAAGGACCACACTACTGACCAAGAGGTACTGAAGAGGACTTATGAGAAAGGTCAAAGATTCGAACGGAAGACGAGCCAGATCAAGTGCTTTTAAGTGTCAGGGTTTTGGTCACATGGCTATACAGTACTCTAACTGACGTACTATGGTTATCATAAGGAAAGTCCCTACTATTGAAATAGATAATACTGACAAGGAACCTAAAGAGAAGCCTAAACTAGAGGATAAAGCCAAGGTATGTAGCAAAGAGCTTATAGAAGAAAATGTGTGTGCTGATAGCTTAGACAAGCTAACTCTAGTTGTCTAGCAAGCCTTAAGCATTCAACCCTCTATTGAAGAGCAGCAATGAGAGAACTTATTACACATCACCAATAAGGTGAACAAACATATGTATGTTCTCATAGTGGAAAATGGGAGTTGTACTAATGTAATGTCTACCGACCTAGTTTGGAAGCTTAAGTTACCAACTTTGTCACATCTAAGGCTATACAAGCTACATTGGCTAAATGAAAAGGAAGCCCTATATGTCACTCAGCAAGTCCTACTGCCGATCTCCATTGGGAACTATTCCAACTAGGTTCCCTATGATGTTCTACCCATGTGCACATTGCATGCCATTATTGGGACAACCTAACTTATTTGATTTGAAAGTCATACATGATGGGTCTCATGCCTTAAAAAGGTAAACTCGTAATAGTCCTATTGTGTGAGCCATCCTAAGATAGAAACCGACTTTACAACTACTATTTAAGATAAGAGAAATTTTGCTCGCTCTAATCTGGGTTAAGGAGATTAACGTCATGCACTCGTCAATCAAGACCAAATTGGGGCTTATGTAATGGATAACACCCTCCTGCCGTAACCACCTCCAAACCACGACCCCCAACCTTGCCGCAACCTTCTCTCTTATTACTTAGTTTGGCCAAAGGTTAGGAAAAGACCATTTTAGCTATCCTCATCGAAGGGAATCCGTGTTTAGTCTAAGAATCTTAGCCATTACCCTTAATAGGTTGCAATGTATATCTGGTTAGATGTTAAGCCGAGTTTGAGTTAGTTCATTTTTAAGATGACCAACCAAGCTCAAACAATTCAAGTATAATAATATTCACAAAATAACCATAACATGGAGCTCAGCTCCCATCACAGCAAATCAAATATCAAATATAAGTGCTGCACACGCACAAACAGCTAACTACAATCACAAGTAAATATATACCAAAGTCTTCAAATATTCTAAAATAATATCCCAAAATATTATGAAACATTGATCCCACTTACCTGTCCTAAAGCTTACTGTGATAGACTCATATTGTCAAAGTTTTGTTTACTAGAAGACCCTATATATTTATACAAAACCTAAATTTAGTTTTCATAAGAGTTACGAAAATGTTAGGGTTCTATCTTATTTATATTTTGCTAAATAGTTATATATACAAGTATATATATAGATATATATATATCTACATCTAAAGTATATTATTATTTTCCTTATGTAATGAGATATAGTTTTACTATTTAAGTTAAGCTATTAAGTATCGATAATATACGCAGTTATATTATTACGTATAAGAAATTGTTTAGATCGTATCAAAACATACTGTTAATCAATTAATTTACATTTAAATTACGATTAAGTTATTATAGTTCATAAATTCTCATAATATTATAAAGATATGGATTATATTATCTAAGATTGGTCGATTCTAGTAAAAGTAGTGTCATTAAGTTCGTACATACCTAATAATACGTATTATGGGTTCGATTTTGAGAAATAACTTTTAAAGGGTATTTTGAGTTTTTAATATACTTATATGTACCTATAATAAGTATTATTGTATTATACTCATTTTATGTAATTGGACTATATTTTATATAATTTGCTAATATAACTTTAATAATATAAGTATTATGTAATCCTAATATGTATATATCCTAACTCAGTCGAAAAACTATCACTAAATACATTAAAAATTCATTTTTACCAATTTTGACAAACATGTATATATATAGTTTTTATTACAATATTTGTCACATTTTAGCCTATTATCACTAAAAACAACCTATAGTTTATAATTTAAACTATTTTACTATGCAAATTCATAGTAAATTTGAATCAACGAATAATTTCTTGAAAATTTCTATAGACTTCTAAAAATATGAGAAACTCAGTTTGTACATGATTCCATACTACTGGGTTTATCACCTATATGCTCATAATAATAATTTTACCCCTAAATTACATTTAATTAACTAAATACTATCCTTTTTACACAAAATTATTTTCAAGATATCCTATTATCACTATAAATCACCAGAAGTCAATATATGTCATTTTCATCAATTAATTTCATAAAAAGTTATTTATTTCATCACTTTACATTATTTCTAGCTATTTTTAGGCTTAAAAATTACATTAATTACTAAAAATACCCAAATTAAAAATATAGCTACATAGTAATTCAGTGCATATCATATGTATTCTACAAAAAAATTTTAAGCTAGAAACTATATCATTTATTGTATTTATTTAGAATTTAAAATTTTGGGTGAATGGTACATTTGTTAAGAAAGTATATTAAATATTCCTAATTTTGAAAAAATAAATTTACAAAATGAAAGTACATCTAAAATAACCTAGAAATTAATTTTTTTCATATTTTTCTTAATTAATTTAGCATTTTTTCAAAATAGGGAAAAGTAGGACAAAAACTTATGATCTTTGTTCATCGGAGCTCAAGCCACCATTGGCTAGTTGTCGACTAGCCTAGTCGATGGTGGTTCTACTAGGTATCAGCGAGGCTCCACATCAGGTCATTAGATTATCAGGGATTCATGCTAGGTCAATACTTTGCTATGTTTTTCCTATTTTTTATCTTTTTTTTTTTCCGATCTTTTTAAGTGTTTTTGGTTACCAAAATGTGAAATCTAAGTCCTAGTATCCTATTTATAGTAATTTAGGTCGGTTTCACATTTTCTTAACCATTAAGTAATTTTATTTATTTATTTATTCTTTTAAGAAATTTGCATTTATGATGTGTCAACTTTTTGTTCAGTTGCTTTTGATGCAGCTGGTTATTCTTTTTAAGCTACTCTACATTTTATCCAATCATATTCGAAGTTGTTTCTTTTTTTTTTTTAATTTTTAAATGATATTTTAGGGTATTTTGGTATTTCATATTATTATGCTTTTGATGCAGCTGGTTATTCTTTTTAAGCTACTCCACATTTTATCCAATCATATTCCAAGTTGTTTCTTATTTTTTTTATAATTTTTAAATGATATTTTAAGGTATTTTGGTATTTTATATTATTATTTAATGTTTTATTAATATATACGTATATATCATATATATATCATACACATAATGAGTAATTATATACATATAATCATGTTTCTAGCATGTCTTTTGTTTTTGAAACATATTTCCTATTTAATTTTGTGAATTTATCACTTATTATGCATAATTATATAATTTCAAGTTAATTTAAGGGTATAATTATTATATATACTAGGTATATTTATAAAAATACGTGTTTACTCATATAGCATATTCTGCTATATTATTTCATTTTATAACCTAATTAACTTATCTCCAAGTGTTCATCATATTTTAAGCTTGGTTTTAGAGGTTTCGATCACTTTTATACTTTATTAAGTAATCTCTCTTTTAAGGCTAAAATTGAAATTTTGGGTCATTATCTTTGAAATAAAACCTCACTAGGTTACTTTAACTAACCTTTTCATCCTAATTATAAAGTTTGGGTTCAATTGGATAAGTTTTTGTCGGAGGTCCTAAATTTGCATACTGTTGCTTTAAATACGATTTTAGTGACTCATATATAGTAAATCTTCACTATTTTGATTGTATTCTTGATATCTTATTATATTATGGACTACCAGATATACAAGAATTCCTCAATTAAGGTTATCATGTTTCTCATAAGTTTCTAGCCTAATTGGTTTACTTTCCCAAATGCTCTAAATCAACTATTAACCCTAATCGTACAAGAATAAGGCTTTATCTTAATACTCAGATGTTCATGTCTTGATTGCTAATTTATGAGATATCACATTTCACCTTCCTTACAAATAGTTTCATCCTTGAAACTAACACATATCAAATCTTGTCATGAAAAAAGTTATATAGATTCATAAATTTGTTATCAATCTAATATTTATAATTTGTAAGGGTTGCTATTTTATTACTTAAGAGAACCAAAGGGATGACTTTTCTTTCAAGAGCTTCATTTCTCTAAAGTGCCTCTATTCCATATCTATCTAACCTCCCTCTATTTAAGCTTCCAATTCATCTACTATCCATCCTTCTATTTTTTGTTCCTCAATCTCTTGTATCCTACATTTGGTGCTAAATAGTTGCTAAGACCATCACTGAATTCTTTCATTCACATTATATAGTTTTAATCTTCTAACCTCCCATTTCATTTGTTCAAGTGTTCTTTTAATGATCTATCTTCTATTATATTCCTCTATGTCACAAATTTTCAGGTTGTAGTTAATATCAAAACAACATAGATCTATCATATGCCCTTAGTATTATTCCTCTTTCTTCCATCTGTGTCTTCCATCTTATAATGATTAAGTTACTACCATAGTTAGTAGTTTGTTCTTTCATATAGCATAGTGCAAATGTCAACAAGATTAAGCATGGTAAATCTAGACTTTTCTCCACCTTGAAATCAAATGAGATGGTCAACAATTTGAATCCTTACGACTTAACACAACTTAGTAGAAACTGACACATCTCTCGATCAATAGACTCACATTAGTACCGATATGAACTCATAACTTAACCAAATATGACAAAAGATGAAGTACTTTGATGAGAACAAGAGACTCAATAAGGAAGAGACTTGATAATCATAGATTTGCCATTCTCTTCTCGATTACCCATCACCATTGCATATATAAAGTGTATACTTTCCTAGTATTTTAGTTATATCTTGGTTTACATCTATTAATCTCCCTCTTCTAGTAGGGATTGTTGACTAAAGTTTGAGGCTTCTCCTTAATTCTCTTCTTTTTAGATTAATTTCTTATGTTGGATGTACAATGTGTGATATGACTAGTCTAAAGCACCCATTGGTTCTATTTTGTTAAGATCATCAACATATCTTTAAGGTCTCTAGCTAGCATTCTAATCTTGGGTATTTGTTATGGTTCCAAACAATTTATACCATACTAAGGTTTAATTCATAATAATTCATAGTTCTAGCATAATACTTTTAAGTTGCATTAACTTTTTACTTTTTAATTAGCATGATAAGGTTACTTCCGATATTAGTCCTTTGGTATGTCTTTCCTCATTATCAGAGCATTATGGGGTTAACCTTAATGCTTACTAGGAGAGTGCTTGATTACCAAGGAATTAATAAGTTAAAGATTAAGTTTCTTGCTTCACTAGTTCTATAGGTAATAGGAATTGTGTCTCATATTTAGGTTTTAATATATTTCCTAATATTGCATCAATCAGTCTCAATGGTTAATTCTAAGTAACTTGTAAATAATGACTACCGTATGCTTGCACCCTTTTCAACAATATCTACTTGCTTTAGGATGTAACATACAATTTTACTTATACATTTTCACGATACAAAATAAAAATATACTAGAAATCTCATAATAGGAGCTAGTCAACACTAATATATAATACAATTAGTATACGCAGCATATTATAATTAGGAAACAGTAACTCACACTTGAAGTTACGATATTGCATTCATGTGGATATCTTTATATTACTTCACATTTCAATTTCAATGATCAAGTATTAACTCCTAGAACATAGATAAATTTATATCTATGTAATTAATAGTTTCGATAATTAAGCAACATACATTTTTAACTTCTATAATTATACAATATACTTATGCAAATCTAGTTTATTAGCAAGCAATTCTTATTTTATTTACAAGTATCTTATAGTCAAGTTTTACATCACCTAGTCCCCCATACATCATACTTGCTTAACATCTATCCATCATTATATAGTTTAACTTTACAATTTCGAATCAACAGTATTTCTAGTAGATAAGAAGATTTAAATTCTAAACTTTTCATATGAAATGCTAAACTAACTTTTTTTATGTTTCTCTCCTAATACTAAATATGATGACTTCTAGGATTTCCTAAATTCAACTATAGAAACCCACAAAAGGTGTTTCTTTAAATTAAAATTACATTTATAATAGGTGATTGTAGTTCATTTTATCAAACTTAGTATAATTCACTTAATTCTTCAATATTTTTACAAAACATCTATATACATATATTAACATAATCATTTAATAGGTACATACATTCAAACTAATTCATTTACTCCTTATTTAAGTATTTGGTATCTCCATGTCTATTATAGGATCACTTCAATACGATTATATGTTCTTAGGATATAGTATCTATTAATCACTTACTAAGTTATTTTTAATAAACAAGATAAAAAGGTTCAGATGACTTGGAGAGTGTAAAGTTACGCTTTCAGTGTTAACTATTTATTTTTCAGTTACTCATACATATGTCATACCATCTACAAAAGCATATATATCATCTTATACAAGATAACATAGTTATATTGTTAATAAGCAATACTTTCATATTTTAAGTTAATCAAATAGTTATATCATATCAATCTCATATTTCTTTTAGTTATTTACTAAAGTTTGTAAAGTTGAATCTTTAGAACATAACTTTATCTCTGATTTTAAGACATTCTATAGTTATGTGCCAATTAAGGGAGTTATCTAAATAGATGCATCTTAACTACTCAGTTTCATCTTACTATTATACCATTTAAGTCTATAGAATTAAACAATTACATGCTAAAATGAAAGAGTATCGATTCAAAACTTATGAAATAATCTCATTTAATACTCATATGTTTCAACATTTGTCAAGCATCCTATAATTCGTTTAACTTCAAATCCTATCAAAACATCCGAACATGAATATAGTCATGCAAGTATGCTGTCAATATATATGACATCCAATTTAATCAGTACAGAGTCTCACTCTAATTCAAACTTATTCTGATTATGCTTTCACATTAACAAGACTATATATTGATAAGATCATAGATATATTTTAGGTTAGAGGGGATTTTATAGTTTAAATATCACTAAAGAATACGGTCATGTTAATATTAATATATATTATGTTATAGAGTAACCTTTAATTCAATTAATAATAATACAGTATTCCAATCTCGTGTAAGGTTTAAATAAAGTATATGCCCCTTATACTACATTCTATCCACAATATTGTTGTCTAGAATTTTTACTTTAAGATTGACCTTTTCATCTTCCATAGTTTGATTTCTTATGTTTACCTTACAACCCTCTACTTCACACTATGATTCAGGTTCTATAATACCTCTTATGTGTAAGTTTTACCTAATTCACTTCTCTAAATTCTACTAACTATTCCAAACTAAGTTGCCATCATATTCAATACTTCATTATACTCTAAATCAGCACTAAGGTTTTTCTTGGGATCCCTCCTCTTGGCAACTATTCAACTCTTCAAAACTTTCAACTTATAATTCCTTCCAATCTATTACGTACTATCCTAAGTATATTAGGGGGTTTACTACTAAGTTCTTGCTTATTAAACCTTGATGATACTTTTCAGTATTTTTTTGTTCTTTTTTTAGAAATATGTGGTGTGGTAATTAATCCATAGGTTTAAAGAACTCTCTTAAGAAATAAATGAGATACCTATGAGCACAAAAAGTTTTGATTTCCAAATTAGGTCTACCATAACTTTCTTGTATTATTTCAATATTTATCTAATTGTTCACTTCTAGTAACAACCTTGAAGGATAATATTTTGCATCTTTAGGCAATTCTTTACTACTTTACTTAAGAGTCGATCAAGAGATTAGGAGTACTTTTCTAGAGTTATAAGAGTTAAAAGTTAAGTAACTTCAAAGTCAGTATTACCCATTATAACTCCAACTTCACCATAAGTATATATTATGGTTATATATTTACCTATAATGCAAAACCCTTCTTCACTACCCACTCTTAGTGTTTCTTAATACTTCTAATTCATTCTATTTATAATGCTTCAAAGCACATTCTTAAGAATTACACTTCAAAGCAAATTCTTAAGAATAATGCTCTGATATTATTTTAGAACTGTTCCACCCCAAAAAGGTAGAGTCATAATAGTCTCATCGTGTGAGCCACCATAAGATAGAAACTGACCTTACAACTACTGTTTTAGACCTAGTTTATACTAAGCACACTTGACTTTACCTTTTTGAAGCATCTAATTCAATAGCTATTGTAACTTATGAAATTATCTTTAAAAATAAACTCGATATTCAACTTGGGAAAAGAGTAGCAGTAAATCCCATAAGTACCTATCATTTTATATACAACATAGAGTATTAAAAACTACCAAGCCCTTTGAGGAGACTTGTGTAGTTTTCCTTAAAAGTTAGGAAAATCAATACTAAGGACCATAACCAACCATTTCTTATTACACTTCACTCCCTATCCCAGTTTGCTAGTGCTTTGGTTTTAAGTAGGTACTTATAATCCATTTGGAACTTACAAAACAAACTATAGGGGAATTAGTGACAAATTACTCAGTAAGTGGGGTAGAGATAGAAGTATGCATTTAGCACATCATAAGTAGGGTTTTTAATCAAGTTGGTTAGATGCAATGCATGTATAAGCAAATGTCATTGCACAACATTATCCGGTCTGTTGTAAAATTAGAGAAATTTTACCCGCTCTAATTCTGGTTGAGGAGATTAATGTTGCATACTCATGAATCAAGACCAAATCGAGGCTTATGCAATGGAGAACACCATCCTCCTATGACCACCATCAAACTACATCCCTTAATCTTGTCGTGACCTCCTCCCCTATCATTTAATTTAGTTAAGGGTAAGGAAGGGACCATTTCAGCTATCCTCATTAAAGGGAGTTCATGTTTAGTCCGAGAATCCTAGCTGTTACCCTTAATGGGTTGTAATGCATATTAGGTTAGATGTTAAGTCGAGTTTGAGTTAGTTCATTTTTGGGAAAACCAACCGATGGGAATCAACCTCCAACCACATCTAAGTTGAGGCCTATCAATGCTTGCTAAGGTCAAACTATAGCCAGAAGGACGAGAGGAAGGAAGATGAACACTCAGCATCAGGTCTATCATCAACTAAAGTGCCGAGAGATCACACAGTAGAGTAATCGGAACCAAAGAACTACTCAACACAATAAAGAGAAACTCATGCCAACTGATTCTATGACTTGGCAATTGTGGGCCTACCTCTCTAGTGTCTCGACCAAGACATGCAAGAGATCAAGGACCCCTTCTCGGACCTGGACATCTAACTACTGACCCCATCCAGTTTAGATACTACTCCTCCCAAGACATGCCGAGTAACTTTATGTCGAGTCCTATAAAACGCATAGTTTTGTTTTCTTGTATATGTTTTCCTTCATTTTATATATGAGCCCAATTCTTTAGGGTTTAAGGTCTTATACATTATTTACAGTTTTGCCACTAGGGTTTAAGACTTGCTATAAATAGCAACATTTATATAGATACATAGGGAGAGAAGATAGAGATATATAGAGAGAGTGAAACTTTTCTCTTTTGAGCAAGACTATACTTGAGTTAGCATTTGCTAGGTTATCAAGTGTTGATTAGACTCTTTAATCGTCCTCACATTCTTATCAATCTTGTTCTCAGATTGTGGTGAACTCTTTTATTTGAATCGGTTAGTGAGTTGCATCTAACCTTTATTTGAAACCTCGAGCAATATTTAGTGTTCGTGAGTTATATCGAACTCTATTTTGAGTGTTTCTTAGTGAGTTATATTCATTTACATTCACCATAAAAAACCTTCATGTTCTTTGTACCCATCTTCTCTTTGAATATCCATTCCTATTCTTTCGTTCCAAATTCGCTACCGTTTCTTTTTGGATTGATCCTTTGATCCCTTATCATCTTAATATCAGAGATTCGATCCCGTATCATATTGGCATTAGAGCTTTGGCAAGACACACGTGCTAGTTTTTTTCAAAGTAGATTTGTGGTTTTTAACATTTTTGTTCATCATTGTTCTATAGTGTAGTGTGCTGTTCATAGTAGTTGTTCATTAGTAGTGGTGGCTGTAGAAGCTAAGTAATGGTTGTTTTTGGGTTGCTAACTCAAGTTAATTTGCGAATATAATTGTTATACATACTGGGTATATATATAAAAATACGTATATATTCTTATAGCATATTATGCTATACTATTTCATTTTATAACCTAATTAACTTATCTCTAAGTCCTCATCGCATTCTAAGCTAGGTTTTAAGGGTTTCGATTATTTTTACACTCTATTAAATAATTTCTCTTTTAAGGCTAAAATTAGAATTTTGGGTCATTATTTTTTAAATCTATTTCATTTGGTCACTTCGACTAACTTTTCCATCATAGTCGTAGAGTTTAGGTTTAATCAAATAAGTTTTTCTCAGAGACCCTAAATTTAGGTACTGTTGCCTTACATGCAATTTTAGTGGATCATATATACTAAATCCTCACTATTTTGATTGTATTGTTGATATCTTATTATATTATGGACTTCCAAACATATAGGAATTTCTCGATTAGGGTTATCATGTTTTTAGTAAGTTTCTAGCCTAATTAGTTTACTTTTCCAAATGTCCTAGATCAACTATTGACCCTAATCGTATAAGGACAAAGCTTTATCTTAATACTCAGATGTTCATGTCTTGATTATTTATTTATGAGATATCATAATTGGTTTAGGAATACATATGCATTTGAGAAAGATGGGAGGACGATTATCTTAAACACCGTGACCTCAAGCTAAGTGAGCAAATTGTAGGCCAAGTTAGCTCGAGGATCTAAGAAGACATTAGTACTAGATCAATCTGAGCTTTGAGAAGTCATCAAATCTAATGTGCCAACCTATTTACTGGTTAGGAGACTATTGTAGTTCAAGGAGTAACTTGTTCCCTAAGTAGTTACTTGAAAGATTGCCCCCTTTCCGAGGAATTAAGCACTACATTGACTTGACACCTGATGTCACCTTCCTAAACAAGCCTACTTATTGACGAATCCCAATTAAGCTACAGAGCTCTAGAGGCAAGTCAATGAACTATTAGAGAAGGGATACATAAGAGAAAGTCTCAGCCTTTGTGTTATGCCTACATTACTTGCACTAAAGAAGGATGGTACTTAGCATAGGTGTATGGATAATAGAGCTGTGAATAAGATAATGATCAAATACAAAACCTTATTCCAAGATTAGATGACATGCTTAACAATCTAAATGGAACTAGAATCTTCAGTAAGATCGACCTGTAGTTTAGTTATTATCAAATTCATATGAGGTAAGGAGATGAATGAAAGACTACCTTTAAGACCTAACATGGTCTATATGAATGGATGGTGATGCCCTTTTGTCTTATCAAACGCCCCGAGCACATTTATGAGGTTGATGAATCATATGCTGAGAGATCTGATCAAAAGGTATGTTATGGTCTAATTTGATGACATCCTTATATACAGTGCTAACCTATCAAGTCATGCTAACCATCTCTAAGCTATGTTTAATTTACTCCGAATTGAAAGGCACTTTGGAAACTTAAAGAAGAGTTGTTTCTATCAAGAATAAGTGGTCTTCCTTATATATGTTATGAATGGAGGAAGCCTACATGTTGATGGTGAGAAGATCCAAGCTATTATTAAATGGCCGATGTGCTGAAGTGAGAAGCTTCCTCTTATTTTCGCTTTATTAAAGGTTTCAATGCCATTGTTGCATCCCTCACCGAGTTAACAAAGAAGAATGTACAATTTAAGTGGGGAGAAAGAGAAGAAAAGAGTTTCGCCAAGGTGAAGGAGAGGTTGACCTCTACACTCTATTAGCGTTACCTAACTTTGAGAAGGTACTTGAACTTAAGTGTGATGCATCAAGTGTCGGAATAGCTACCATGCTAATGTGAGAAGGCTAACCTATTGCATATCACAATGAGAAGTTAAGAGGACCCCAATTGAATTATATGTATGACAAAGTACTCCTTGCACTAATCTAAGGACTTCAAGTATGGCAACATTACCTTTTGCTAAGGGAGTTTGTCATTTATACTAATCATGAATTCTTAAGATACCTCAAGAGTCAGACCAAGCTTTCAAAGAGGTAAGCTTAATAGGTTGAATTTCTAGAAGGATTCAATTTTGTGATAAAGTATAAATAAGGCAAAACCAATGTGGTTACCAATGCCTTGAAAAGAAGACATATTCTTCTTACTAAGTTATAAACCAGACTGTTAGGGTTTGCAAGCATCAAGGGACAATATCCCCAAGATTCTCATTTTGGTCCCATATTTGGACGTTATCGAGAAGGAAGAACAGTAAATGATTATCATGTAGACGACAAATATCTATTCTAATGAGGCAAGCTAAGTGTGCTGACCCTATAAACGCCTAAAATTTCTAACCTAAATCCTAGATTAGATTTAAGTATGCTAGACGACCATAAGAGTCAAGAAGACTAGATAAGATGAAAACCTTAAGATAATAATCGAAGACTTAATCGCGTATAAACATATTAAACCCTAAATGCATAAAAACATTAAACATTGTACCTGAAAGTGATAAAAACCCTAAAACCCTAACTTTAAACTTAAAAATGTGCTTATTCATTAGAATCATAGTAAAACCCTAAATGAATGTAAACACTTAACAATATGCTAAATCATATAAAGTCATCAACTAATGATCAAAGATAACTTCCAATTGTTCATAAATGTGTACAATACTAAATCAATTTATTAGAAACTATTATATTTCATTATAGATCATATTAATCTTATAATTATATAATTAAGTTAGTATTATATAAATTTAAGTGTTTAGTTAATATTTATACTATATATAGTCAATGTTAGTATTATAAATTGTGCTTTTCATGATAGTTATAATAAGTATCATGCTAAATATTATATATAGAATATAAATACTTAGAGAAAGGTTCCAATAATTATTTTTACTAATTATTTCATTTAATTCCATATTTCCTTTCATTCCTTTAATTTTCTCTTAATTATCCTTAATTTCATTATTATTTACATTAATTACATATAATTTGAGAAAGTTGACTAAGTCAAATACTGACTAAAGTCAACAAGTGTCATTTTCATCTAGAACTTTCTTCCATTTTCTATGGATTTCTTTTCATTTTCCACATGATTTCTTTTCTATTTCTCCCTCCCTTGCAATTACTTTTGGAAGCCACTAGACCCCACTCTAAACGTCCTTTAAAACACACTTAGAACATAAACAAAACCCCCTTTTTCTTCTCTCTTTCCAACTAAAACCTCCCCTTCTCTCTTGTCCTTCTTCTAGTTCTTATTTTCCTTCTTTATTTCTTCCATTAACAACTTCTAGATTACTACTCCATATCCTAACACTCCTCTTCCATATCACAAAGAGAAAAAGGTATATTTTTATTACATCTTTTAGCTTAACACTTGATTAGTTGTTATGCTATATTAGCTTTAGAATCTTCATGTAACATGCACATATATATTAGTACAAATAGAAATCCTTATACCCATACATATAAGTGTAGAAATACTTAGATATATAAGTAGAAATACATATTTACATATGAAAAGTGGATACATGTGAAGTATTTATGTATGGATTTTAGTGAAATACATAGTATAAATATATGTATATATAGATAAGAATAGGAAGAACACATGTACATATACTTAAGTATTCTTATACGTGAGTATTCTTAGTGTACATAATAAAAAATGATGAAAATATTAAGTATATATACATATAGTATACTAACCAAACCTATAACATGCAAATATGTAAATTATACGAAGATTTCTTAAAGGTATACTAAGGACATATGAAAATACATACAAAAATATGTATACAACCATATGTATATATGAGTATATGTACAAGTATATATATAAGTATGTTAGAAGTATATATATATATATACATAACATACATATAAGAAGTACAAGTAAATAAGTATAAGGTTAGTATATATATAAATTATAACATAACTATCTAACATATTATAATATAATATAATAAAGTAATAATATATAATGTACATAAATATATATGTATGGGTCGAAATCATGATGGACCCATAATACATATATCAATTAATATTAACCTTATGTGAATAATAATAATAATAATAATAATAATAATAATAATGATAATAATATAGCAATAGTTCAAATTATAAGAACATAATAATTTAGAAATTTATTCGCCCCTAAATCAACAAAAGAAAACACAAAATTTATAGATAGAAACATTTAGGATGAAATGACAAAATCTATAATAATTTAAAACGTACATTCGAAAACGATGAAAAATGACTATAAGTTCATAAATATCGAAAATAAAATGAAAAAGTTACATACAATTAGCAGTGAGGTTCAACCAAATGAAAACTAATAAGAACTAAAGTAGAAATAGGTGTACAAATACCTAAAATAATAGTTTATTTAATTACTTACTATTGTTTTTATCTTATACTAATTAGGTGATTCTAACAAGGGTTAAGATCTTCCTGAGGACTACTATGATTAGTGCGAGATGTTATGGCTAAGTGAGTACTCCTGATAACTCTATACTTATTTTTTACTTGTAGTTAGTGCGCATAAATTAAATATTAATAACTAGTTGCATGGAGGTCTAGGATATGCATGTGCTTGATATTGATTGATTACTGTGTAAAATATTGTTAAACATGATAATTGAAAATTTGGTTGTATGATTGATTATGACATGATTTAAATGGTTTGTTAATCTTGATTGATCACCACATAATTTGACTTAATTATATTTGTCTTATCTTAAATTAAAAGGGTCATACATCAACCATGCATTGTATTTCTTATTCCAACCATCATTTTATGCAGAGGTAAAGAGAGGCCATGCGGAGGTTGTTTCTATACATTGAATTAAAATGTTTAGTATAGTACACTTGTACAATATGACTCTACCCTAACCTATGGGCTTACTAAGCACTAGAGACGCCAATTGTATGGTTGAGGGTCGAGTCTAGAGACCTCCACTGTAGGGTGTGAATGTGGATTATAGGGGCCACCTCACCACTAGACTTGGGATTTTGTATACTATTAGATTTCTTAGAAATAGAAATATATTTTGTAGAATACGAAATTTAAATTTATGGTTAAAAATCCAAGTACTAGAGCCCGATTATGATTAGTGTCAATGTATCTCCAACCCTTACCTCAGAGGGCATTAAAATCCAATGTTATATACAGTACTAATCAAATGCATATTTTTTTTGGTATACTATACATACATGCATTCATATGGCTGTAATAATTTGTTTGATAACCTGCTTGCCAGTATAGTATAAGGGAAACTCACTAAGCTTTTGTAGCTTACTCTCCAAAAATTTTTCTCTTGCAGGTTGATAGATAATCAGACATGGGTTGAGAGCCGAGCATTAAGTGCAAGTATTGAGATATTTTAGAGGTTAGAATTAGAGAGATACTATTTAGTTCATGTGAAACTTTAAATGTAAATATCACTTATATAGTTAGATTAGTAACTTCAAAAAGTTCGAATTTTAAGCTTATACTACTTGATCTTATCATTTGGTAGGGGATACCGATTCTCTGTAGTTTTGAGGAACTATAGAATATTGGATATCCATAGTTAGTTCTATTTTATAATATGTTAATTAATTAACAATTGAAAAACCTTAGCGATAAATTATTTAAAGTCTTGCAATCTCTGACTTACAAAGCAATTTTTGTATTACGGGTGCATACATGATATGAAAATTGTAGGCATTCCTACTAGGCCCCTTATAAGATCTTGATAAACCTGTTCCTTAAGAGAATTACTAGTGAGAAAAGCTTATTTTGGTGGACTTTCTAGATATTTTAGAGAAAGAAGGACTTACAAGCTATTGAATGTGAGGTTCTTTTAGCCTAAGATAGGGCGCTATGTGCATTACGTGGTTGAAAGTTAAACAATTTACAAGAAGGCAAAAAGTAGAGTAGAGCAAGGGAAAGCTATGCCTCTACCTATTCCAGCTAAACCTTAAGTTAATTTAAGTATGGATTTTGTCCTCAAACTAATCTAAACTAGTCAAGGTAAAGACTCAATGATGGTCGTCATGGACAAATTCAACAAAATGGCACACTTTGTGCCTTATGCTAAAACTAATGATGCTTTGGGTATTGCTTTTCTCTTTTTGCAGGAGAGCATCTACTTGCATAGAGTACTAAAGAGAGTGGTATCAAATCAAGACCCAAAGTTCTTGAGCCATTTTTAGAGAACTCTTTAGCATCGAGTAGGAAAAACTACTTTTTAGCACTTCCTACCATCCCCAAACCGATGGTTAGACAAAGGTAGTAAACTGTACCTCAGGTTCACTGCTCCAAGTTGTAATGGGGAAGAACTCAATTGAACGAGATGTATGCTTGCTCATAGTAGAATTTGCTTACAACAGAATAGTACATGCCACCATTAGGTGTATACCATTTGAGGTCGTCTACAGTTTCAATCCTGAGCTTCCTCTTGATCATACCCCAATGCCATCATCATACCAAAAAGATAAGAAACAAGAGCCAAAGCTTAGTCCTTACAATAGATCTACCAGAAAGTTACTCAATAAATCAACCAAACTGCTAAGAAAATAGAGGAAAAGGGAAAAGGAGGAAAGGTAAAGTAATTTTAGCCCTGTAATCTAGTCTAATTACACTTAAGCAAAGAGAGATTTCTCAATAAGAGGAAGAATAAACTAATAACCCGAGCTAAAAGACCCTTCAAGATGCTCCAAAAGATCAACAATAATGCCTATCGAGTGGAACTGCCTCTAGACTCTAGAGTATCTAATGAGTTCAGCATAGACCTCAACCCATATCGATCAGACAAAGAATGACATGAAGACTAGCCAGATTTGATGCTAAATCCAAGTCAAATGGGAGGGAATGATAGGAATCAAGCAACAAGACCTCAAACCTGAGCTCGAGTACGGGGCCTTAAGATCTTAGTAACATACATTCTCCTTTCCTAACCCATGCTTAAAGAATTCGAGCTGCTTCTACCTACCAACCTACTGCCATTTCTAAGTAGAGCTCTCTTGTGCCTATTAATTGTCTCTGAATGTTGACCTAAGGAGTACTTAATTAACCGCCCAGCTTACTCCCCCACTAGCTCAGTTGACCCAGTTCTAAGCTGCCTAAAAAACATTCCAACTAAATCCACCTCAAAAGAATCTACAGCTCAGCTCGATATCAACGAGCTTGGCTATACTCCTTTGTTCGTTTCTATCAAAAGCCCACCTCTAAGTACTGGCCACATATCCAAGCCTTTCGTAAATGGAACTTGCTACCCAAATATGATATTTTTCTAATTTCTCATTTATACCCTTTTATACTCCTTATACTTCACTTATTTTAAACATTACCCTTTTTGTCTTTTCCATATTTAATAGGTTACCTTAGATTTTTTAGTATAAATACCTAATAGGAATTAGGCTATTAGACCATTAACATGCAACTGAGCCCGAGGATTAGAAGCTCTAGTAAGGCGGATTCTTTTACTTCAACCAATTTCTACCGAAGTTGAGTATCTCCTTGCCGACCCGCTCTACTTGCCAACCTGCTCTACATGCCGAGCCTTGTGACCACCTATTTTTCACAAATAGCATGTCAAGAAGCGTAAACGTCGAGAGAACAGCCAATCCTCAGTCTTACTCACGCTTGACTAACTACTTACTCGGCATCACCCCTACTGATATGTCAAGAGAGAAACTTCGGGCTGACTCAGCTACCCCTGCTTAGATAAGCAAGTTATCCATACTTTTTTTTTTGCATCTTCCAATGGCCTCACCAATACAACAACGCCATGTGTACAGAATCATTCGTTACACTAATGATTGTCTTTCTTGAATATTCATTTTTATCCTTTTGTACCTTGTACATTATGTCCTTAAGAAATACCTATTTTGTCTTTTCCCTTTTGGGTAAGTTGCCCTAACTTATGGGTATAAATTCCCTCTATACTTATTGCAGTAAATCATCAGATTATCATTAATACACTTAAGTATTTCTTCCTTGCATAAACACTGCTTATGACGAGTAAACTAAATGGACCGATTCGTACATCATATCGAATTGTGCCGTAAGTCCTTGGAAGTTTCATTGGTGCGTCATATCCTCTGGAGCTATTCATAGGTTTTGCTTACTTTTTCATTCGCATTTTTCATTTTGCACTTTCCCCATCACTTCCTTTTTGAACTTTCTACAAGTTTGGACCTATCCAGCAATTGGCCTTGTCTATTCTTGGTTACAGTCCGCATCATCTTAGTATTAGAGCAAAGGTTTTGCTTGAGTTAAGAGTTGTTCTCAAGGTTCTATTTATATATTATTTTACGTATGTGAAACAGAGCAAGTTACTATGTTCATCTTAGCTACTGTGTTTGCTGGCTGTTAATTTCCCTGAGTGTTTGTTTAAACTTTGAATCTGTGAAGAAAATGATAGACCCAAGTATAAATATTGGTATGGGAGATGATAATAGTAGAGCTGTCCATTATGGCCGATAGACTTAAGGAACTCCAAGAAGCACTAATGAGAGACTTAATGAGGTCGCCAACCTTTCGGTAGATCTAACCTAAGTTGTTCATGCATTGCCTTGTCGACCCACTGAGGCCATTCAAAACACCCTACAAGTTACTCAACCTGTTAGAGGAAGAGAAGGTAGAGCGTATTTTTAACTATTATCAATATGAGGATTATGAGAAGTTGAGAACGATTGTTGTTGAGTTCTTCAAATATGCATCCATGTAGTGGAAGAACTTTCAGATGATGAGGAGATGAGAAGGCTATTGAGAGATTAATATATGGCTTGAGATGAAGAGAATATTGAGAAATAGATTTTTTCTAGAAACTTACCTGCGTGATACTCTCACTTAGCTTTAAGAGTTGAGATAAGGAAGTTGAACTGTTGACTAGTATATTGAAGAATTTCAAATACTTATGATCAGTTACAAAGTGGAGGAACCCCCAGCTTGAACAGTCTCAAGAATCATTACTAGGTTAAGAGGTGACATTTAAGATATTGTAAAACTCCAATGATTCACAACAATGGATGAGGCCATCAGATTAGCCCAATGAGTAGAAAGACAAAGAAGGAGCCGAGTACTTGCTAGGATGCTGATTAGTCAACCTAGATAGGCAAGTCACCGAGCTTAGTCGAGTAATGAGCCGAGTCAAAAGATGGATGTTTGAGCTTATTAAAGAGGCCAACCTGACACTGAACTTATGAGAAGGGACAAGGATCAAGTAAGAAGACGAGCTGGATCAAGTAAGAAGACGAGCTAGATCAAGTGCTTTAAGTGCCAAGGATTTGGACACATGGCTGCTTAGTGCCCGAACCGACAGACAATGGTCATCAAGGGAAACATCTTAAAGCTAGAGGTAGACAGTACAGATGAGGAACCTGAAGAGGAGAAGATCACTACCGAGATAAAAAAAATGCTGAGAAAGAACCGATTGAAGAAGACGTGTTCGTTGAGGATTTAGACCAATTGATCATGGTTGTCCGATGAACAATGAATATGGAACCCTCATAAGAAGAGAAGCAAAGAGAGAATCTATTTTATACCACCTGTAAGGTGAATAATTAAGTGTATGTCCTCATTGTGGATAGTGGAAGCTGCACTAATGTGGCATTGGCTGACCTTATTTCAAAATTGAATTTACCGACTATTGCACATCTAAAGTCATATAAGTTACACTAGTTGAGTGAGAAAGGGGCACTACATGTCACTCAGCAAATATTACCGCCAATCACTATAGGAAATTACTCTAACTAGATTCTCTGTGACGTACTGGCCATGTGTGCTTCCCACGTATTGCTAGGTAAGTCGTAGCTATTTGATAAGAGGGTTATCCATGACGGCTACAAAAACACATACATGTTCAAGAAGGATGACCAAAAGATCACATTGAACCTGATGCCACCGAGAGAAGTTAATAAATTGCAAACAAGACTTGCTTGCAGATCAAAGAAGGTTCTGGCGATGAGTAAAGCCAAGCTTCGAGAGGCCATCAATGTTGATGAGCTAATCCTCATGTTAGTCAAGTGACTATTAGAAACTAGAAATGAAGGAGCAAGGTGAACTACCTTAGGAGATCAGAGAGTTGTTAGATGAGTATGCCGATTTGTTTCTATAACAACTACCCAAGGAGGTTACCCTTTACTCGAAGCATAAAGCACTACATTGACTTAGTACCCAGTATCGTACTATCGAATAAACCAGCCTATTGGATGAATCCCAAGTAGGCTTCTAAACTCCAATGCTAAGTCAATAGGTTACTAGAGAGAGCATATGTCAAAGAAAGTCTTAGCCCTTATACTTCTAGTGCTGAAAAAGGATGGAACATAGTGAATGTGTGTTGATAGCAGAGCCATAAACAAGATCACAATCAAGTACAGGTATCCTATCCCGAGATTGGAAGACATATTGGATAAGCTACATAGAGCCAGGATTTTTAGCAAGATTGACCTTAAGTCTAGCTATCATCAAATCTATATGAAGCTAGGAGATGAGTAGAAAACAGCGTTCAAGACTCAACATGGACTATATGAATCCCTTTAGCTTATCGAATGCGTCAAGCACATTCATGAGACTAATGAATCATGTGCTAAGACATTTAATCAAGAAGTATGTCGTAGTTTACTTTGATGACATCCTGATCTATAATACTGACATCCTAAGTCACTATAAACATCTTCGAGCCATTTTAGATATCCTCTGTATCAAGAGATTATTCAGTAATCTCAAGAAGTGTTGTTTTCACCAGAAAGAAGTGGTATTCTTAGGCTATGTAATCAATTATGGAGGCTTACAAGTAGATGACGAGAAGATTTGAGCCATTGTCAAGTGGCTGATTCTTGCTACTTATGCCAATGTACAAAGTTTCCAAGGACTAGCTTCATTTTATAGATGATTCATCAAGAATTTCAGCACCCTCACCATGCCACTTACTGAGCTAATGAAGAAAAACACTTACTTCTGATGGGGAGAAAGGGAGGAGAGAAGCTTTTTCAAGATAAAAGAGAGATTGAACACTGCCTCGGTGTTGGTTTTACCTAGCTTTAAGAAAATATTTAAGCTGGAATCTGATGCATTCAGCATTAGGATAGGCACTATCCTAATGCAAGAAGGCCAACCAATTTCCTTCCACAACAAGAAGCTCCAAGGACTACAGTTGAATTATTTTGTATATGACAAAGAACTCTTAGCATTGATCCGAGCACTATAAGTATAGCAACACTATTTAGTGTCAAGAGAATTTGTTATATATACTAGCCACGAGTTGCTGAAGTACCTCCGAAGTCAAACCAAGTTATCAAAACGGCAAGCAAGATGGGTCGAATTCCTTGAGGGATTCAATTTTATAATAAAATATAAGCAAGGAAAGAGCGATGTCGTTGCAAATACTCTTTCAAGAAGACATGTACTTATGAATGAACTATAGACTAGGCCATTTAGGTTTGCAAGTATCGAAGAATAGTATTATAAGGATCCACACTTTGGACCCTTAATTACGCAGTGCATCAATGGAAGAACAATGGACAAGTATCATGTAAAGGATGGCTACTTGTTTTGAGGTGGAAAATCATGCATACTAACTTGTTCCCTAAGGGAGCTACTAATTAGGGAAGCGCACAGTGGTGGACTCTCCGAACATTTTGGAGAAAAGACATGTGAACTGTTGAATGGTTAATTCTTTTGGCCGAGAATGAAGAGAGATGTGCACCGAGTTATCGAAAGTTATGCCATGTGCAAGAAGGCAAAGTGTCGAGCCGAAAAGGGATAGTAATGCCATTGCCTATTTCGATGAAACTATGGACTGAATTGAGCATGGATTTTGTTCTTGGATTACCACGAACTACCTAAGGCAAAGATTCTATAATGGTTGTATTGGATCAGTTTAGCAAGATGGCACGCTTTACCTCTTGCTCTAAAACTAACGATGCTTCAGCTATTGCTTCTCTTTTCTTGTAGGAGATTGTATGGTTACATAGCATGCCAAGAAACATAGTCTCTGATAGAGACTTGAAGTTCTTGAGCCATTTCTGAAGGACCTTGTAATGTCAAATGGGGACTAAACTACTATTCAATTCTTCTTCTCACCCTTAGATTGACGGTCAAATAGAGGTGGTTAATCGCACTTTGAGATCATTACTCTGAGTTATAGTGGGTAAGAACTTAACTTATTGGGATATTTGCTTACCAATGGCCAAATTCACTTACAATTGAACAATACATGACACTACCAAGCAGACCCCCTTTAAGGTTGTTTATGGTTTCAATCTTGAGTTACCCCTCGATTAGACCCCTGTACTTGTACCTACGCAAAAGGACCTTGATGCTAGAGCTAGAGCACAATCCCTTCAACATATCTACAATAAATTCATTTGGCATATCGATCAAGCCGCTAGAAGAATATGAGAGAAGACCAAGGGTAGGATGGCTAAATGATTCTAACAAAGAGACTTAGTATGGCTGCACTTCAGCAAGAAACAGTTACCAAGTAAGAGAAGGAACAAATTATCTGCAAGAGTCGAAGGACCTTCTAGAATCCTCTAGAAGATCAATGATAATGCCTATAGATTGGAACTACCGAAGGACTATAGGGTTTTTGATACCTTTAACATTGCCAACCTCAGTCCATATCACTTCGATGAAGAACTAATCAAAGAACATTTGAATTTGATTCCAAATCCAAATCAACCCAATGGAAATGATAGGAATCAAGCTACTAAGCCTTTGACAAGTAACCAAGCCCAAAGACTAGAAGGTCTAGCAAAGTGGATTCTTCTACTCTAACCAACTTCTGTTGAGGCCGAATATCTCCTTGCTGACTAGTTTTGCATGCCATGCCATATGAACACCTATTTCTCGCAGATAGTATGCTAAGAAATGGAAGGCCAAGAGATCAGCCAATCTTCATTCTCACTTATGCTTGGCCAACTACTTACTCGGCGTTACCCCTACCGATATGACAAGAGAGAGACTTCAGGCTGACTCAGCTACCACTACTCAAACAAGCAAGTCACCCATACTTTTTGTTTACATCTTCTAACGGCCTTGCCAATACAACATCACCACGTATACAAAATCATGTGTAAAATCTATTACACCAATGATTGTCTTTCTTGAATATTCATTTTTACTCTTTTATACCTTGTACATTATCTCCTTAAGAAATACCCTTTTTGTCTTTTCCCTTTTGGGCAAGTTACCCTAACTTATGGGTATAAATTTCCTCTGTACTTATAGCTGTAAATCATTAGATTATCATTAATACACTTAAGTATTTCTTCCTTACGTAAACACTACTTGTTTACTCTCGACATCACTCTTATCCTAACCCTTAAGTAAGACTATGTGGCTAGTAACCTCAATGGACCGATTTGTGCATCATATCGAATTACGTTGTGAGTCCTTGAAAGTTTCATTGGTGAGTCATATCCTCTGGAGCTATTTGTAGATTTTGCTTACTTTTTCATTCGCATTTGTCCTTTCACACTTTCCCTATTGCCTCATTTTTAAGCTTTCTACAATCTTGGACCTATTCAGCGACTGGCTTTGTCTATTCTTGGTCACGGTCTACATCATCTTATCCTAAATCAATGATTATATAGAATTCCCTTTTGTGTGAGCTACTTATTTGCTTTGTTTTTACTATCATCCTAATACTTAAGCAAGGCTAGGTGACAAGTAATCTCATTGAATTAGCTCGTATGTCATATTGAGCTAGTTTGTGAGTCTACGAAGTTCCTTCGCATGTCTTATCCTTGGATTCATTCATTGGTTTCAATTGTTCTCATGCATTTCACCCTTCATTTCAAGCTTTTTGTGAACTTGGACCTATTCTCCCAAATATAACCATCCTCATCTATCCTTGGTGCAACGTACCAATTTCCCTCTTATTTTTTGCCATCTTTATTATTGTTATAGTTATTTCTTTTGTTTGTTAGTGTTAGTGCAATGAATATGGAAGATGTTTGGTTAGTAATCTAGAAATTCATTTCATATGCAATCAATTATCTTTGCCTATTTGTCATATTATGTATTAATTGACTTGTTTGTTCACTAACTTATTTCTCCCTTTGATTATTTTCTTTACCTTTTATTTAGTACTACATTAATGTCCAATAGAGAAGTTTTAGAGAAATAATATATGAGGGCTTTTATTTATTATTATTACTATTATGATGGTCATTATCATTGTTTTTTATGTTGTTATGTTTGTCAGTGTTAAGCACTCATTATTTTGTTCTTATGTTTCTTCTTACTAAGAGGACGTGGCGACAAGCTATTTTATTGATTTAAATATTCAATGGTTGATGCCAATAGTGCTATCGGTATTGTAATGATTACTTGTGTCTATTGTTGCTATTGTGACTAGTCTTTAACTATTATTTTTGTCATTATTTCCTTTACTTATACCAACATTGATATCATCATTATTAATTAATTGTCTTATTTGTTATGTTATCAATAGTCATTCATTATTTATAGAGGTTTATTGCAAATTTCTTGCATTATTTTATCCAAATCCAGCCTTATAACTTTTTAATATGTTCAAGTTTATATGTTCGTTGTCTTATTACAGTTTTGTGTTATTAATTCCTTACTATTATTATTACCATCATTTTCATTATTGGTTGGTTAGTTATTACATTAAGTTAATTGTTATTATTGTTATACATACACTAAATTTGTCACCTTATATTGTTTATGATATAAGTATTCTTATTAAGTTTTGTAATGGTTCCTTCATAAAAACTACAAATATATTTACATGAGGAAGGGTAGCGAATATGGGCATGACATAACATGAACACAGACTTAATACATCATATGTGACACAAATTGATAGAATGTGACAAGATATGATACAATGAGACAAGACAAGTCTTAATGCGATATGACATGACATGGGAATTTATGTGAGACAGAACATATGAATTCGCCATTCCTTCTCTTACACACACACATATATATATATATATAAGTTTTCGATAATATAAAATCTTTTAACAATTTTTTTTTCTATTTTCAATTCGTATATCTTAATTTATTATATAAAATCTTTTAGCATATATATGTCATAATTGAAGATTCATATATGTGTAATTTTAGTATCACTTGTTTATTTGTCTCTTACTATTATTAGTTTTATGCAACTTATACATTTTCTTATTATTATTATTATTTGATGATATGTAACATGAGAAATTGGTAATTTTGGGACACAAATTTTTATAAATGAAATTTTTCAAAACCATATCATCTCTTAATCAACCAGTGTACTGGGTCGTTTACATTAATAATACTAGTGAGTATTCACTAGGTCGAATTCCTTAGGGAAAAGGGCTCAACTAGGTACTAGATCCTAACTTGCTACTCTAATATAGGTAAGTTAAATAGAAAGTGATAAATTGTAATTGGAAGAGACAATAGAAACAAAGGCTAACAATTAAGACAAATACTAAGGATGTAAGCTCGTGATATGTTTCCAATGTGGTGGTGATATCATGTTGTTACGATATCAAGGATGGTTTTTAATTTTTTTTTGATAGAATTCACTTAAGCTCAATCTTAGGTGAGGCATCTCACTCAACTACATAGCAAAAAGGCTCCTCTCGACCTCATTTTCCTACATGATTAGCCAAACACATAATTCTTGTCACAAGGTAAATGCTCTAATTCTAGAAATTAGGGGGTCAATCTCCTCTCGGTCTCATAATCGATCTAATTTACAAGAACTACTTAAAAAGTAGTGAATTCAACTGGCTACACATAGTTTCCTTTTAGTCTCATGGATATAAGGCTTCGTTTATCAATACTCTATAAGCTTATTGACTCATGTTGGAAATCACATGACTAATCTTCTCTCGATCTCATGATCGTGTAAGTCCATTCACTCTTAAGGGATTTCCTACAACTAATCTCCTCTCCGTCTCATTGTTACAAGAAAACCCCATTAAAAGAATCAATTTCTAGTGCCTTAACAAGTTCAAATAGGGCATTAAATATCAAAATCCCAACTAAATACACAAACCCATATCACAACTACATCATTCCACCTACTACATCTTCCACAGTTTCACAAACCCACAAAAACCAATCTAGCTACTCATAATATTAAAAATAACAAGAACATTCATTGATATTGCAGAAAACTCCATAAATGAATAAGGCAACAAGATGACAATACAAGAACAAGTGATTAAATGAAAATAAGATGATGTTACTCTTTAATGAAACTCAAATATCAAGAAATGTGCATCAAAATCTTAAAAACAAGTGCTAAATAACCTAAACAAGGTCAAGAAATAATAAACAAGGTAATGAGCACACAAAACTATACTAAAACCTAGAAAATGCCTAATTGAGGCTGGTAATTTTTACAACAACTACGAGTATGTATAGAATTAAGCTACCATCGATTGGTGAGAAGGTCTACTAATCGATCAATAGATACGTGTCGACCCAAAGTTGTTTTTGTGTTTTATGAAATGCAACGTTTAGTGATTGGGGTTTTAAGTCAAGAAAAAACCCCAATGCTAATTCCTTTTGTTGGTCGATCGATCGGTGTAGATGGCATCAATCAATCAATCAATATGAGTGATTCCATCCATGCATTTTCTATTTACCATAGTGTCCTCTCTTCCAATCAACTACCTGGTCAGTTGGCGTAACCATAATACTTCAGGGTATACCAATCGATCAATAACAAGGCTACGAATCAATCAATAGGCTAAATTCCCTAACTCCATTAATTTTATCTTTCATGATCGAATGGTAGGGGTACCAAGATCATGGTAGCCTCCGTGCAAATGCACGTAAGATATGAAATTAATAAAATTCATTTGAATTCAATCCTCTTTTATACATTTTTATCAATTTTACTCAAGTTGGTTCATTTTATCTATGAAGTCTAATTTTATATAAAATTAACTTGTTTTTGCTAAATTCATGCACAAATTGCAAGTTTGAAAGTTAGGACAAATTGCGCACTTTAAGTCACGATCACCACCCCCAACTTTAAAACCTTTCTTGTCCTCAAGCAAGCTAAAGAAATATCAGATTGTTCAAAGAATAATAGGATAAGCATTCACTTCCTTTATGCTCAAATACAATCAAGAGTATGTTATAACATTGAAAGCTCAAAGTTTGCATGTACTTAGTAGAATGAAAAAATGTATAGAAGTGATGTTGAAATTGTTCCACTTGTTCTAAATCAAATGCTCACAAATCAAAGACCATGTAATTAATCTAGGAATCAATACCAAAAAAAGTTAACTTCTCATTTGGGTTAAACTTATGAAATCTGGAATCGAGTCTAACATTTCAATCTACAATGAGGGGTCTCGATATTTAATTGATCCACCCATTTATATATCTCTTTCTTATTAGTCTTTTAGTTATGTTAATCCTATGCAAAAAAGGAGTGACCATTGAATTATATCTTACTTTGCCTCCTTGACTTTTGGAGTAACTTTGTATATTGCCCATTATTTTCCTTTTTTTTTTCGGATTTTTCATTTTTTTTCTTCCTTTTTCTATTTTCTTTCACTTTCTTTCTTTCATTTTCAACTTCATTTTTCTTTTGTAATGGAATCATAATTTTGATTTGTAATGATTTCTACATGATTCACATCTTTTTTTTTTTCAACTCTTCTTCTCTTCCTTTTTGGGCATTCATTATGCATTGGTTAGGGAAAGTTTAGGTAAAATCCAGTATCTACTTTAGTTTAGACAACATTAATAAACCACTCGATTCCTCAAAAGAATAGTGTATATATACAACCTTTGAAAACATAAATACCTAACACTAAGCCAAAACATTTCCCTAACTCCAAACCTATAAACTATGTCTAAATTAAGCATAACTAAACAAAGCAAATATCACATGAATTGATTACAAAGTCTTGAGAAGTGCTCATGATTTATTCACAAGGGACTTGTCTCAAAAATAAGGTCCTAATCACTTCATCCTACTTTCTTTCATGCAAACTTCATAGAATGATAACATATTCAATTCTAAAGGCATAGAGCATCAAGAAAAATGAAACCATCTTGTAGGTGCACAAAAGGGATAACTTAACATTGATTCAATTAAGTTATTAAAACCCAATCAGAATAGCACAACTTCAATGTCCATGTCTAACTTTCTTACCCCCAACTTTAAGTTCAATAAATAATTTCAATAATTCAATTCATGCATGCTTGAAGGGTAAAAGAGGAAAAGGTTAGAACGGGACTCTCCTGGTTTCTTAGTGTGCTCCAAATTTTCAATTCCCTCTCGAAATCATTGATAGTGTCTCTCAATTGATGGATTCAACATTTCTTTTATTTATTCACATGCGCCTACATAACATAAAAGAGACATAACTACAAAGACTTTGAAATTAAAAAGGATTCATAAACTAAATAAAAAGGTAAGAAAAGATGGTAGGTTGAGTTGCCTCCTACCAAGCACTTGTTTTTAAGCTTATTTTTAAGCCTTCAACCTAACTTTTCGATGTTACTTCATGGTGGGTCCTCATACGTCTTCTAGGGCTTAAATTTTTCAGCTCCCTAACTCATGCATAACTCTCCTTACTCATGAATCCTCTTTTCTCTCATATGACTACCTTTCTCAAATTCCTTTTCTTAATCCAGCTTTCTTTCTCTTTCCTTTACCTACTAAATTCGTTCCTTGGCTTGGAACATCACTTTCCTTTCTCCACTTTCTAGGATAATTACCCTCTCTTTCATATCTAATATTGCTATAAAGGTCGCCATGAATGATCTTCCAAAGATTAAGGGTTGATTTTCATCATTCACATCCATCATAATGAAGTCAACCAAGAAGTCACATGGTCCTGCCCTAATGGCTACAAAGCGGAGTTCTCCTAATTGTATGGTCCAACATCTATCAATGGTTCATATATAATGTGGGCTTCCCTTCATAAAAACTTTCAATCCTAATTCTCACATAGTTTTTCCTAACATAAAGTTGTCTGATGCATTCGAATCCAAAAGAACTTTTGGAAAACACTTACTTAATATGGTAGGTAGTACCTTTCTCCTCAAGCACCATGTCCATGATTTTGAACTCATCAATATTAGATTTCTCCTCTAGACTCAAAGAAAATCATAAAATTAGGAGAAAAATAGGGGAAAAATCAAGGGCAAAATGTGTTCTAGCTAGTTCAAAGGGTGGTGGGAGTTTTGTAGAGGTAGTTGTTTAAGGTCAAAGAAAACACCCCTTGAGGAGGTGTTCTAATAGGGTGCAACAGCCAAAGGGTAGTCAGAAGGCAGCAATTCAACTTGCTCCTTTTTTTGCCCATAAGATTCTTATTTTTCTAAAAATATTAATTGAGTTTATAAAAATATGGAAAATTGTTTTCTGGTGTTATTTTATATGTAGATTAATGTAGTAATTTTATTTTAATTAAATAGCTAGTGGAAATATAGGGTGCTTAAGGAATTGCTCTATTTGGGCAAAAATATAAATTAAATTTTAGAAATATTAAATGATGTTGTTTCGAGCTTAATATAATACACTTAATATATATTTTTAATCTTGGTAACAACAATTTTTTAAAATAAACCTATTTACTATTTTTTATAATTATTTTGGATAAAATTGCCAATTTTATCAAATTGTTAAAATAATTGGTTTTTGAGTAAATTAATTAATAAGCCCTACATGTTTTGAATTTTGGAAGTTTATAAGGGTATTTGGAACACTTGGTTTTTATTTTATAATTAAATTTGCTTATTTGCTTAATTTTTCGTAATTTTGAGTTAAAATGCTATTTTTTAGAAATATAGGTAATAAGCTAATTTGGTACAATTGATGGTCAATATCTAAACTACATATTTTTGTGAGTTCACAATATTTTTTGTGAAATTAAACAGGCTCGTATATTATTTATTATGTATTTTCATAGTACAATCCTATATATAAGCTTAATATATGATATAGTAATTAGTACTAATGAGATATTTGTTGAATTTGTAAAAGATTAGTATTTTTAGTACATAAGAGATGCTAAACAACTTGGGAAATGTGGAATTTTAGGATTTTTAATTTAGGATTAAAGTTTGTCCGAGTCAATTATGAAGTTACGGTAATATACGATTGATTCAAAGTAAGAAAGGGTATTTTTGGGCTTATAACCAACTAAGTAGTCTTGTTTCTTAAGATATATTAATAGTACTCAAAATAATAACTGTAACAGTATAAATTTTATTGAAATCGAATAAGAAATGAGTAAAATACAGTCAAATGAAGTTTAAAATTGCAGTAGTGAAAGCTTATAAGAGTTTGGGTTTGACTCATACTTAACTTGGAGACTGTGTTTATATTTTCTTAAGTGTGATAGTAATGAAGGACCACATCACAAAATTTAGGATTTTGCACTACTATTAAGCCTAAGTAAGTAGATCTAACTCATGCTTATAATAAATATATTGTTACTCATAACACTGAATGCTGTTTAATGCTATGTTGATTGAATATAGCTATGTCTTAGGTGAACTGATATGCTACTATAGTAGATATTGATGTGGTGATTTTGTATGACAATAACTATATCTTAGTTAAACTGCTATGTTACTTTGTTAGGTGTTGATGTGGTGTTTACAAATGATTGTACTAACTTAGTGATAAGAGTGTAAAACCATACACTTATCTAAAAGATTTTTCTAACAATTATATGTGATTCGATAAACTTTTGAGTAAAAGTGTATGAATTTTCATTGAAATCACTTATAATTACTCAACACAAGTGCAATTCATATTTTTGTGTTTTGATGCTCAAAAGTAGCATATACTTAAAAAAATTTAAACTCTTCATGTTTGGTCTTGTAGGTCTCAGAGTTAATGGTAGCCCCAACTCAAGAAGTTGAAAACAAAGAAAAAAGAGGAAACTTGGAGTTAGAACTACTGGCATGATGGTAAGCCCATCTACCATCAAGACATTACCTTAAACAAAATAAAATCAAGTTACAAAACTAGAAGGGTATACTGACATAACAATACCTAGCTACTACCATATCATGTCGGTATACATGACTCCTAAAGTAAAAACATGCCGTTTCATTAAAAGAAAAGAAGAGAAGTATGCAACACATGTCCACTGTTATGACAGTACCCTTGTTTACCACCATATCAGTAATGACCTGATATAAAATCCTCTTCTTCTTCATTTTCTGCAAATTTGGCTTGCAATTTCTAGGGTTCTAGTTTCCATCATTTCTCTCTTCTTTAGGAGCCTATCTTAGGTTACTCTTAGCATAGTTTTAAGATTTCTATGGAGTTTTCTTGTATTTTCATGATTGTAGTGTAAACTATTAGTGGATTTTAGCTCTTTTCAACATTTAGTTTGTGAATTTCCATTGCATATATGGAGATTGTTGGGAAAATCTTGAGGAATTCCATTATTGAGCTTAAGGAGCTCAATTTTGTAATGTTTCTCATACTTTTTTCATGTTTAATGCAATGTTTATTTTCATGTTCATACATATTATGTGCTGAATGTTTGTTCTCCATGAATGTGATAAATAGAGCTTATTATGCTTATGGGTAGTGTGTAAACATAATGAAGTAGTTGTGGCTATTGATGTTTTCGTATTGTGATAGTGTAAATTTGAAATTTTATTTAGTTCTATGGTGTAATTAGGTATAACTTGAGTGTTAGGTTAATGTCTAGCTAGATAGCATTTCCCATACATTAGGCCTCCTCTCCTTATTATCCTAATAGGGTCTAGATACTATAATAAGATTCGAAAACCCCTAATAGAGCTTAGGATTCCTAATTTGAATAGATAATTCTTGAAAATTACTTAAATCCATGTACTCACCTAAAGCTAAAAATTAGTTAAAATGAGAAATCAATTCTAACATAGTTATTTGAGTAGTGATGAGACTTAAATAGCTAGATGATAATATAAATGAGATATTGATAATACAATAGCCCTGCTACATGATAGAATTTATGAAACGAGAGTTGGATAAATTTTATGAATGTGATAAAATCCATGTTTAGACTATCGTAAATACTCTAATAACATGGCCACAACGATCTTAGACGATTGTTTACTCATTACTCATACAGCTTTTATAAAGAAATCCACATCCCAATATTGAGAAATTGCTAAAATCCATGCTCAATTCTATTGTAATTTTTACTTCTACTTAGATATCTTGCATGTTCTCTCCCTTATAATTGCTCAATTGGTTGCCTAAATTAGAGTAAAAATAGTAGAATCTAGTACTTAGTTATCTTTCTAAACTTTATTCTTTCCTTTACAGTAAAATACAACCTTGGTGCTCACCATATACTGTAAATTGACCAGTACACTTACCATTAGCTCGCGGTTTCTACAAATATTTTTCAAAAAACTACAAAGGAGTTCAATTTATTGTATAGTGTTTACACTAATTTTTAAAAGTGGTAAATTTTATATTTGTACGTGATATTGTGGAAAGTGATTGCGAGCTAACTCAATCTTCTAAATGTTCACCTAAGTGAACCTTAAGTGAGATATTAGATTTCTGCTAAGGAGTGTTCAAAAACTAGAATCAAATAACTAAGTTGAATAAAACTTAAAGATTGATTGTGTTGAATGATATACTTGAGTTGTTATTGCATAACATTGCATGGCATAAAAAGAGACCTATAAATCAAAATTTTCAAAATAAGGCTTCCAAGTGATCGAGGAAAAACCATAGCTTTATAAACTTAGTTTTGGGGAGCATATAGGTTCTCATTGCTCAAGCAACCTAACTACTTTGGTTGTCTGATTTGGTAAACTATAATGTGTAGTCTAATTTGGTAAAATAAAGTTGGAAGTCTTACTCCCAAGTAACTCCTTATTGCCTTTAGGCATAAGTTGACAATTCTTTGTGGTCAAGTTTAGTAAATACAAAGTTGGGGGGTTCTACTCCTAAAAAACTCCTTGTTACCTCCAGGTTCTTGGTTGTTATATTCAAATGCCTAGGTATGTCGACTAATCGGATGAATATATTAGAAGAGCATAGGATATTGGTATAGGTGCATGCCACATGCATGAGCATAGCATGCTATATTGCTACCAATAAATGCCTAGTTGGGCTAATATATGTATGAAGCTGAACCTACTAGTTATGATTGAAACGTTTCAATTGTGATACTCCCTATGTTGTATTGTTTGTTATCTACTCGCACTCAACTTCAGTAGCTAAGGGGATAAAATGTTTTATCTTCAGGTTAGCAATATCGCAAGGGGCTTAACACTAAGGAGGTATATTCTTTAAGTGTTAGTTAGAGTCAGCAACTATTGAATGGAATCTACACTAAGTCAGAAGCCTTATTATAATGAAAAAGAAAAATGGTTCATGTTTTGATGTAAATATTAAGTTATACATATAAGTCATAACCAAATATCTAACTAACCTCCATTGCAACACTCCCATTATCACATAAATAAAGTTATCTTTTGATAAATGAGTAGGTTAAGTTATGTTTCTAATAGGTAATCCTATATGACAATGCATCCTGTGATATGTTAGGATGTGACAGAAACACCTACTGAATATAAGATTCAAATGTAAAAGTTATTACTAGATATGATTGATTGCAAGATGTTTTATACCATCGATGAGATTATTGAGAATTATAAGCATAGAATCTTTTTTAGTATGCAGGATGATTAGAGGATAACGAGGAATGAATTGAGACCTGAATATAATGAGTATACTACCATAGCTACCTATGAAAAGAAGCATTTGTTAGAGAAAGGGATTTTATCTACAATAGTTCATGTATTGTACTCTCTTGCTATAGTAAAGGCAGAAAAGAATTACTCTTAGGCTTAGATCAAGTACCTTTAGGTATCCTACATATCCCTAGAAATTATCCCCTTAGTGTAGTCGACTAGTTTCGTAAACATCCTATAGTTAAGACTATATAGGAGTACCATTACAATCATAGGAACCTAACCCCATGTGCTGCCGCTTAAGAATCCACCTTAGAACATTTGGCCAAATGGAGGGTTTAATGATTATGAAGATCCTGGGGATTTGAAAGAGGAGTTTAAGGTAGGGGCTGAAGTTAAAGCTATTCCTAAAGGTGAAGCACGTAATAGTAGGAGTGAAGTGCAAGAAATAATTGTGATACCAGATACCTTTGTAGTAGTGGTACTAAGTTTAGATTCTGAAGAAGATGAAGTGGATGATTGGTTTCCCTTGGAAGATATAGCAACCTTAGAAGAATCAAGTAACTAAAAGAGTGAGAAGATAGTGACGAGACATGTCTAGGGTTTTTGATATCACCTAATCTAGTTGTTTTGATGTACTTAGGTCCCCCTAGTGACTTTTGATATACTTTTGACCTTTTGAAAATAATTTTTCTACTTTTGATGTTTTAGTTACTAAGAATGTAAATGATGTAAATAGACTTTTGTATAGATGAAAGTAATGTAAATGAAGTGATGTAATTTTTTGAATGTAAAGTTCCAACCATCTTACATACTAATGTAAAGTAAATATAATTATGAAAGAGTGTAGTATATCTTAATTCCCAATATTTGTATGAGATACAAACATGAGCAGTGATTACAGGGAGTGAAATGAAATGATGATATGATATTATAGGTGTAGTCTATATGAGCTCATGATGTAAAGGTGTATTTGATCGCATTATGGGATGCGTAACAAGTGATGTATGAATATCATTGCTCTATACATAGCGATGGAATATTACAAGTCTTGTGTTGATTGAAATCCTTGTTGAAGAATCTATAGTTGTGTATTACATATATGGGGAAAACTGATCTATATGTAAATGTGAGTTGCTTAGATCATATACTAACCTCTAGTACATATATTGTAAATGCAGGGTTGATAGTTAGTGATTGTGAATCTAATTATGATAGAGAAGGCAAATAGAAATGGAAATGGAAATAGCCAACTTGAAGAAGTAATATCACCTCTTAACCTTCCTAATCCACCAAAACCAACTAGGAATAATGTACAACCACCCGCTCTGAACATAATGGACCTAGCTTAGTTTGGGCAATGTTGGCTAATATGATTACTATGATCCAACAACAAGGAGCTTTAATTTAACATTTGATCATAGGTGGAAATGTGGTGAACTAAAGGCCACCATAGGTTGAACCCAAAGGAATTCAACCTCAAGATGTGAGTCAACTTCCTGATTTTATGAAAGCAAACTAGTATTTTGAAAGAGAAATGGGTAAGTTTAGCTTGGCTGATTACTGGTTAGCACAAATCAAGTGCAATTTAGAGGCATTTAAAATTCTAGACAATCAAAAAGTCTCTTATGGTACTTTCTTGCTCAAGATGAGAGCAAGAGTCTAGTAGGACTTGATAGTACGAGCAATCACTAGCCCCATTACATGGCAAGAATTTTGGGAGGCATTTAAAGAGGAATATTTCCATGTAAGTGTACAAAATCAAATGACTTAACATTTGATGGAGATAAAGAAGGGCACCATGAATGTAGCTTAGTACGAGATTGAATTTAATAGGTTATTGCAATATGCACCTAATTCATACAAATATAATTAAGCACTAAAGAAGGTTCTTGTCCTTAACCGATTTAACTCAACGATGTGATATAAGTTGATGGATTATAGATTCACTACTTATCATCAAATTGTGGATAAGGTCCATCAACTAGAGAATAATCAACTGATCATACAAAATGATCGGCATAAGAAACTAAGGGGAGTTAATTGATATAGACTTGTCTTTAAAAGGACATTCCTAGGTGCTAAAAGTAACTCAAGTTGGAAAGGAAAGAAGTTGGCAGTTGTGACTAGTGGTCCTGCTTCAAACAAGATAGGATATAGTTTCTATGATGAGGTGGGAAACATGAGATGTTGGAAATGTAGAGCACAGCATTTCCCCTAACAATGTCTTCAATTAAGAGGCAAATGTTTCCTATGTGGTGATTCAAATCATATATCAAGAGAGTATCTAAAGATGAAAGTAGTGAAGTGTTACAAGTATAGAATGCCGAGATGCTTCTCAAGATATTGTGGTCAGGTAAAACAAAAGACTAAGAAATCAAGAGGAGTAGAGACGATTGTTGTACTAGATCGGGTGTTTATAATCGAGGGTATAGAAGAGGATAACGAGGATACCAAAGATTTTGATGAATAGATGGAGGAATACTTCCATGATGACTCGGATGAAGAAATAGATATCGATGGAACTAATCAAGGCTTAGTGATAGGTTCGTAAATTAACTAATAACCTTATTTACTCATGAGTTGATTCCAAATATTGTATGCATAGAAAGTGTTGAGAATTATGAAAATATGTAGCTTAAGTGTAATAAACAAATGATAGATAACTATAATAGTAGTAATTATTTTAGAAAACATACTTATAAATGGGTGAATTGCTTATGCATTATTTAATACTAGAGCATCACATTTGTTTAGTAGTCAAGAATTTGTCTAAGGAAATGGGATTAAGACAAATGAAGTTAAATCCACTTATAGAGTAAGAACACCTATGGGAGAGCAAGTGTTAACTCGAGAAGTAGTAGATATGAAAATTCAAGGAAAGGAATTCCCAATAAAATTAATAGTTTTGCCAATTAAAGGATAAGATGTTATTATGAGAATAGATTAGTTATCCAAACAAAAAGCTAAAGTGGATTATCAAAATAAGAATGTAATCTTAGATGAGGGTAAGGTGATATTTCAAGGAAAGACAGGTGAGCGAAGCTTGAGATTACCGATAATTGAAGTAAGCGAAGAAATGAATGAGATTGTTGAAGAATAGAAGCCTTGTTAGATATTTGCTATAGAAGGAAAGAAGAAAACCCCAAAAGTGTCAAAAATACCTATAGTAAGTGAATTTCCTGATATCTTTCCAAGAGATTTACTGAGGCTAGCACCACATCAAGAATTGGATTTTACTATAGAGTTAGTGCTAAGAACTGAACCAATGTCAAAAGCTCCATACCGAATGTCACCAATAGAACTTCAAGAGTTAAAGAAGTAACTTTAGGAGTTATTGGACAAAGGATTCATATGATGTAGTGTGTCTCCTTAGGGGCACCAGTTTTACTCGTGAAAAAGAAAGATGGAACCATGAGATTGTATATTAATTATCAAAAGATAAATAAAGTGATTATTAAGAACAAATATCTACTATCCCGAATCAATGATTTATTTAGTCAACTGCATGGTGCCATTGTGTTCTCACGGATTGATTTAAGATCTAGACACTATCAGTTACAAATTAAGCTGAAAGATGTACCAAAGACAACTTTTCGAACTAGATATGAGCACTATGAGTTTTTAGTGATGCCTTTTGGCTTAATGAATGCACCAGCTTTGTTTATGAATTTGATGAATCGGATCTATCAACCTTACTTAGATAAATTTGTTGTGGTATTCAATGATGATATTTTAATTTATTCAAAGACCAAAAAGGATAATGCCGATCGTTTACATTTAGCCTTATAGAAATTAAGAGACAATCAACTATATGCTAAGTTGAGTAAGTGTAATTTCTGGCTGAATAAAATCTCATTTTTAGGACTTATAGTGTTAGGTGAAAGAATTTTAGTAGATCTCAAAAATGTTGAAGTAGTAGCTAAATGGAAATAGCTAACTACAGTAATGGAAGTAAGAATTTTTCTTGGAATTGCGGGAAATTACAGGCGATTTGTAAAAGATTTTCTAAAATCGCAAAGCCTTTAACTCGACTAATGCAAAAGGATGTTAAATATGAATGGAGTAACAATTTCTAAGAGTTAAAGGATTGTTTGATTTCAACGCTAATACTTATTCTGCTAGATCTAAGCAAATGCTATTGTATATATAATGATGCTTCCAAGAATGGACTAGGATATGTGTTGATGTAGGATAGAAAAGTAGTAGCATATATATCCAGGCAATTGAGGTCTCATAAGAAGAATTATCCAACTCATGATTTAGAGTTAGTAGCTATGGTATTTGCTTTGAAAATTTGGAGACATTATTTATATGGATGACATTGTAAGATATATATAGATCATAAAACCCTAAAGTATTTCTTTACTTGAAAGGAATTGAATTGCAAACAATGACTTTAGTTGGAATTAATCAAGGATTATGATTTGACCATAAACTACCATCATGGCAAAGCTAATGTTGTAGAAGATGCGTTGAGTTACAAGAACTACGAACAAGTAGCTTCGTTACTCACCATTCAACACGAACTAATTAAGGAATTTGAAAAGTTAGATATTGAATTTAGATGGCATGAGATGGATGTGCAATTGATAAATTTAGTAGTACAACCATCTTTGATAGAGAAAATTAAGCTTCAATAAGATGAGGATCAAAAGTTGAAGGAAATTAAAGAAAAGTTATGTGCCGGTGATGTACCTGACTTCAAAATTGATAGTGAAAGTGTGTTAAGGTATAAGAATAGAATTTGTATGCCTAGTAACTTAGAGTTAAAGGATGAAATGATGGTTGAAGTTCATTACACAGGTTATACATTACATCCTAGTGGAAATATGATGTATTGTGATCTAAAATCATTGTCTTAGTAGAAAAGCATGAAAAAGGATGTAAATATGTTGTTGGTTGTAATACATGTCAACAAGGGAAGGTAGAACATCAAAGGCTTAGTGGTTTACTACAACCATTGGAAATACCCCAATGGAAGTGGGATCACATTACAATGGATTTTGGAATAGGATTCCTAAGGAGAAGATCATGTTACGATTCAATCTAGGTTATAGTAGACAAGTTGATGAAATGGGCTTATTTCTTACCTTACCGAAATGGTGATTCAATAAAGAAGTTGGCATGATCGTATATAAGAGAAATGGTTAGACTACATGGTGTACTGATCAATATTGTATCAGATAGGGATAGTAGATTTGTATCGAAATTATGGGAGAGCTTACATCGATTTTTGGGAACTAAGTTGCAATTTAACATGGCCTATCATCCCTGACAAATAAACAGTTGGAAAGAATTATTTAAATACTTGAGAATATGTTAAGGGGCTATATTTTGGATTTCGGTGGTAATTGAGATCAACATTTACCATTGGTGGAGTTTGCTTATAAAAATAGTTATCAAGCAATGATCCAAATAGCACCATATGAAGCATTGTATGGAAGAAAAGGTCGATCACCACTACATTAGGATAATAATGAAATGCGATGATAAGACCTGATATGATTGAACAGATGAATGATAGAGTAAAGATAATAAGGCAGAGGATGAAAGCATCACAAGATTTATATAAAAGTTGGGCAAATCTGAAAAGAAAACCTATCGAGTTTGCAATAGGGGATCATCTGTATGTTAAGTTAAGTCCATTTAAAGGATTTAAGCGCTTTAGTACTATAAGAAAGCTAAATCCCGATACATCAAATCATTTGAAATCTTGGAAAGACTTGAAAATGTAGCGTATCGAATTACTTTACCACCAAGTTTAGTTGGATAAGATGATGTGTTCCATGTGTCCATGTTACAAAAGTTTATAAAGAACCTAAATGCAATTGTAAAGTTAAGACCAATGGAATTACAAGAAGATTATACAATTGAAGAAAAGTCGATTAACATCTTAGAGAACCAGATTCAAAAGATAAGAAATTGGGAAGTTGAATATGTGAAAATTCAATAGGGTAGTGATCCAAGAGCAAAATTAACTTGAGAACCAAAGATGGCAATGAAGAATCGTTACCGAAAACTCTTCAAAGGAAAAGGTAAGTAACAAGTTTTTATTAGAAAATAAGTAGTTATTATGTCTAGAATAAAAGTTTTGAGGACAAAACTTTCTTAAGTGAGGTGAAAATGTGAGCCCCTAAAATCGCATTTAAGGCAACCGTACCCAGATTTAAGGCTTTTAGGAAAAACTTATCTAATTAAGTCCAAACTTTACGACTAGATTAGAAAAGTTAGTTAAAGTGAGTTAGTAAAGTTAGATTGTAAAAACAATGACCTAAAATCCCAATTTTCGACTTAGAAGTGTAATTATATAATATAGCGTAAAACTCATTGGAGCCTGTAGAATGTGACGATGACTTAGAGATAAGTTAATTAAGCTATAAATGAAAATAATATAGTCAATATACTATATGAATACACATATATTTTTATAAATATACTCAGTATATATAATAATTATATTCGTAAATTAACCCCAACATATAAAACTATATCTAATAAGTGGTAAGTTCATAAAATTTAATAGAAAATATATATTAAAAATAAAAGATATGATAGAGACATAATTATGAGTATGTTTACATATTACAAGTATTAGTTACATAGGATATATACCTATACATTAATAGAATTACCAAATATTATATAATATACATAAAACATTAATAATTAACCCAAAAATCAACTAAAACTTATCCAATTGGCAAACAAAATTCTAGAAATTACTGAAAACTCATTATCACAACACCCAAGACTCAGGAAAGGTGAATCAAAAAGTAAATCTACAATATTAGGCTACCTCCTACTTGCTTAAAAGGAGAAAAAATATAAGAAAAATCACTTTTGGCCAACATCAACAATTATAAATAACAATGCACCTCAAACCTTCCTTGTTTTAGCAATCTAGAATATAGGATAGCAATAGAAAAAAATCTAAAAAATTAGAAACATTTTAGAAAAATAAATAAAAAACAGAATGCCCTATTAAGCTAATGTGGTTCCCTAACCTCTTGATGACCTGCTATTGAGCTTTACTACCACCAAGCAAAGCCACCAGCACCTATCTCCACCAACACACCTTTACCGATCATCGACCATCAAAGCTTTGATGAAAAAGCATGTCTAAATTTTGCCCTATTTTTCCCCTATTTTCTAAAAATACTAAAATAATTCAAAAAATTATGAAAAAATTTATTTCTTGGTTATTTTAGATATACTTTCATGTGTAATTTTATTTTTGTAAAATTATGTATATTTGATATATTTGCTTAATAAGGTTACTATTCAACAAAAAATTCAAATCCAAAATAAATATACTAAATGATGTTGTTTTAAAGTAAAAACTTTTCTGTAGAATACATGTTATACCTAGTTAATTACTAAGTAGCTTGATTTTTAATCTATATATGTGTGAGACTTGTATTAGCATGATTAGGTTCAATAGCCAATTTAGGGCGTTCAGGAAGATAACCCGATTAAGTTAGAAGCTTGCGAAGGGCTTTATGAGATTAGTTGAGGAGTTGTTGTAAGCTCGAAATTTAAAAATATAATAGAATATTAAAAATATAGCCAAAATCGTATAAATTTACTATATTATTATTATCAATAACATACGAATTAAGTCTTGAAAAATAACAAAGATTTAGAAATAAATTATAGGAGTAATATAATTAATATTATACATAAATAATATATAAAAGATATGTATACACAATACGTATAATTATAATATAAATATATATACCTGTAAGTTTCAAAAATACCCAAAATTTAGTGTAATTTACTAAATAAATTAATAGAACCGTGGAAAAAAATTATAAAAAAATAAATGATAACCTAAGAAACATGTTTGATGCGTAGCATTATGAGGGAAACAAGATTTCAAAGGGAGTTCCCTTATTTTATCCCTCATTTCACCTTTACACATGTTGCTAAAGTGAAGTAAAAACGAAAGCAATTCAAGTGAGCTATAAAAATTTGCAACCAGCTTCCTGAACAAATTTTAGGCAGTTGTGAATTGGAAATAAAATTCTAGAGTGAGGAAATAGAAAGAGAAAGTGTGAAAATTAAAACTTGGAGAAATAGTGCATGGATTAGGGGATATTTGAGTTCCTAGAGAAGATGACCACCTGGAGGTGAGGCAAGATCACCACTTGAAGGATGAGTTACTATCCAAGCTGGTAGATAAGCCTCATCTCCCTTACAGTGGCCAAAGCAATTGGTAACCGGTGAGTCGCTAATTTCTCCAGTTTTATTGAAATTTTGAGAAAAACAGCAAACAAACTCCAAAAAATTTGAAATTTGGTTTCTCTACGTATTTTTGCATGAGGAATTCAAATTTTCAATCAAATTTTCAAAATTTTGAGTATTAGATATGGGGTCAATAAGAAAAATGTCCTATACAATAATTTTCGATTGGGTTTTTGAAAGACCAATTCATGTAGTTTCAACTTGAAATTTTATGATTATTCTCCGAAGATGTTGAAATTTGATGTTATGTGATTGGATTTTCAAAGTTTGATAGTTAGATTTTAGGGAAATTTTGTTTTTCACAAGATAATGCATTGGAAATGAATTTTTCTAAAAGAGCTAAGTTCAGTTTTTATTAAAAACATGCTTCAATCTATATTAGCTAGCATGTAGTAACTATAAGTGGGTGAATAGGAGCTTTAAGATGTTGATTTTTAATTTTAGGTGTGTATTTAATGGTTTAGGAGTTTAATTGTAAAAGATCCGATGGGTTGTATTAAGTGAAGACATAAGAGAAAAGTGTATATATGATGGTATTCTAAATTGTTGTTTTCTACATTTGCAGGTTTATTAAGATTATGGAACTTAGGGTAAGTTGAATTTTATATGAAGTAGTTGGATGTACTAGTAACAATAGAGTCAGAAACTATGTCATAAAGTAAGTTAGAATGTGAATTGGTGTAAATATGTTGAATACACTAGGAAAATGAAATCTGTACCAAAAAGTGGCTTATATTTGTACTCTACCCTACTTCTTGAGATAGGTTGTAAGTCAAGAACTTTCTAAATAAGAATCTAACTTTAGACTGAGGGTCAAAAACTTCGTCAGAAACTGGGTTAGAATGTTGTTTAGTATTGGATATCTTTGACCATACCAAGGGTTCAATAGTAGATCAGCTTGCAATTACTATATGAATTCCATTCCTTTATCAAAGTCAGAACATGAGTCAGTAGCCACCTAGAAAATAACACATACCACAAGACTAGGTTAGAACTTCAGTTAGAAAATAGTTCAATGGAAGATGCGAAATATAAGAGCAATTGAAAGTTTAAAGATGGTTAGTGTTGAATATTGGATCATTGGGAGTCGAAGAATAAATCAAAAAGTCACCTGATTATACTTTCTAAAAATTTATTGAAGTCAAAACCTAGATAAAAAACTATTGGGTAGCAATTTGTACCAAGTAAAAACTTTTGTCAAAAGATATCTTATTTAACTAATATTTAAGGGAGAATTACAATGGAGGAGATGAACATTTGGGGTTCAGTTCAAATAGGGANCATAATATGATAAGGCTTACTATAGGAGCATATAGGTATAATAGAAAATAAAAAAAATACCCTTTAAAATTCATCTTTCAAGATAGAACTCATAGTACGTATTGTCAAGTTTGTATGAACCTGATGTTACTACTTTTATTAAAATTGGATAATCTTAGATAATATAATACATATTTTTGTAATATTATAAAAAATTTGCATACTATGATAACCCTATCTAGCTAAAACATAGGTTAATTGATTAAAAATATATTTCGATACGACCAAAATGATATATTATAAATAATAATATAACAACATATATTATTGAAACTAACTTAATATAACTTATATAATAAAATTATAATAAATGCATATCTAAATAAAACTATTTTCCTCATATAAAAATAATATTATAATTTAAATATATATATTTATGTGTATTGCTTCATAATGATGTAAAGAGTATATAAAACCCTAATGTTTTCATAACTCTTACAAAAACTAAATCTAGGTTTTGTATATATTAGGGTCTTCTAGTAAGTAGAGCGTCGACGATATAAGCCTTCTGCAATAGCTTCGACACAAGTAAGTTAGGATTATAGCTTTATCACTTATTAAGATACTATATCAAAGTATCTAGAGACTTAAAAGTATTTTTGCTTGTGGTTATAAATTAGTTGTCTATATGCATGCCATATGAGTGATTGGTATTCTATTTATGATAGGAGTCGAATTCCTTGGTGTACTATTCTACATGATATCATAATTTTGTATTGTGTAAAGTTGTCTGGCCACCCTAAATGGAACTAATAGTGATTTGATCGCTAACATAATTGAACATGCATAGCAACCATTAGGGAAACGATTAGGAATGTTAGACTAAATACTGACTCCCTTTGATTGGGATAGCTAAAATGGTTTTTTCCCTATCCTTAGTTGAACTAAGTGACAAGTGAGGAGGTCACGGTAAGAGTAAGGGCCATGGTTCGAAGGTAGTCATGAGAGAAGGGTGTTCTCCATTGCACAAGCATAGGTTTGGTCTGATTTTGAGTCACAGTAAACTTCTCAATCCAAGTTAAAGTAGATGTAAATTCTCCAACCCCACAATAGACCGGATAACATTATGTGATGTTTGAAGTGATTGATTGCATTACATTTCATTATAATTAATAACCTTATTTATGATTGTATTGTACTCTTCTAACTCAGTCCCGCTTACTGAGCTCGTTATGCTCACATCCTAATAAACTCTTTTGCAAGTGACAAGTGAAAGTTTAAGTTATACAGACATCACCACCCCTATATTAGTGCATAGTTAACTGGGAAAGTGAGGAAAGGAGAATCTACTAAATCTAGGTTTTTGACTTTTCTTCTAGTTTTGAGGAAACTAATTGGAAATTCCTTAAGACTCCTACTAGTTTCCTATCTTATTGTAACAGACTTTAAGACATATGGCTTTTGTAAACTCTCAAGTTAAATTATAACTCTATGTGTGGAAATGTTTAAATAAGTGTTGTTGTATCATCAAATAGCAGATTGTCTTAAACAAGTAATTTTGAAAACCATATCATAGCTTTGATTATTAACAAGTATCAAACTAGATGCTTCAAGCTAGTTAAGTCGTATACACCTTGTATAAACTATATCTACGTAGCAGTTATGAGGTCAACTTCTATCTTAGGTTAGTTTATATCGTGAGATTGTGATGACTTCTTGACTTCTCCTATTTGGGGCATGACAAAGGGCATCACCATCTACTCTATAGATCATGATGAGTCTTAAATGTTGTTTTCCATTATCTCTTGGCCTCATACAAATCTGATGATAACCAGACTTCATGTCAATCTTAATGAAGATTCTAGCACTATTCAATTTGTCAAGCATATTATCTAACCTTAGAATCGAGAGTATTTTTATTTAATCATTATCTTGTTCATAGCTTGACTATCCATGCACATACATCAAGTACCATCCTTTCTTGGCATAAGTAACACTAACATAGCATAAGAGCTGAGACACTTTCTTACTTATCCCTTCTCTAGTAGCTAGTTGACTTGTTTTTGGAGCTTAACGGCTTGCTTGAGGTTCATCCGATAAGTAGGCTTGTTTGGTAGGTAGCACTAGGTATCAAGTCAATACAATGCTTAATTCCTCGAAGAGGGGGCAATCCTTCTTGTGATTGATTAGGAAACAGATTAGCATGCTCATTTAATAGTTCTCTAACTTATTTAGGTAGCACAACTTACTCCTTTAATTCCAATAGCCTTCTAATCAATAAAAAGGTCAGTATGTTGGATTTAATGGCTTCTCTAAGCTTAGATCAACTCAGAACTAATATCTTCTTAGATCATCAAGCTAACTTAGCCTAAAATTTGGTCACTTAACTTGGGGCCATAGGGTTTAAGGTGATCTTCTTCCCTTCCTTTTCAAATGTATACGTTTTCTTAAACCCATTGTATATGGCCCTTTAATCAAATAACCAAGGTCCCTAACAACACACGCAATGTGCACATGGGCAATACATTACAAAGGATTTCATCTAAATAATTCCCAATTAAGACTGGCAACAATATTTGTTGAGTGACATGTAACACTCCCTTGATAGTTAGCCAATGAAACTTGTATGATCTTGGATGTGATAAGGTCAGCAATTTAAGTTCCCAAACTAGGTCGGTAGATGCTATGTTAGTACAACTTCCACTATCTAACGAGTGCACACACCTGATCGTTCACTTTACATGCGATATGAAATAAGTTTTCTCGTTGCTCCTCCTTAGAAGTTGGTTCAATGCTCAAAGCCCTTCAAACAACTGAAGTCAGCTCGTCTAGATTGTTTACGTATACATTCTCTTCAATAAGCTTTTTGCCACACACCTTGATTTCTTCCTCTAACTCAATTTTCTCTTCAAGCTCTTCATCAATACTTTCTACTTCAATGCTAGGGACTTCGCCTTTATTAACCATAATACGTCAATTGGGGCACTGGGCATGATAAGGATCAATGGCAGCGAATCTCGAAAAACCTAAAATGGGTCGAATGGGTTTGACGAATAGGAAGTGAGATGGTTGGTTTCGATGGTGAATGTGAATGGATATCACACACCAAGACACAAACACAATCAGGGGTTTGAGCTCAAAATAAGGTTTGATATAACTCATGAACACTAAATGTTGCTCAGGATTCAAATGAAGGTTAGATGCAACTCACTAACCAGTTCAAATGAAGGGGTTCACCATAGTCATAAGGTCAAGAACAATAAGAACGTAGTAGAGATTAAAGAGCTTAATCTATACTCGATAATCTAGCAAATACTAGCTCAAGAGCAGCCTTACTCAAAAAGGGAAAAGATTCCAAATGCAAGAATATACTTTTCTGTCTAATTTCGTATATGTCGTGTATCTTCATAGATCTAATGTTTACAAAAGTTGCTATTTATAGCAAGTCTTAAACTTTATTGGCAAAATTGTAAATAATGTACAAGGCCTTAAACCCTTAAGAATCGGACCCATAAATAAAATAAAGGAAAACATGTACAAGAATACAAAATTGTATGTTTTATAGGGGAAGTCGGCATGCAGTTACTTGGCATGTCCTAGAAGGAGTAGTATCCGAACTGGATCAGGTCGGCATTAGATGTACGAGTTTGTAAAGGAGTCCTTGAAGTCTCGCATGGCTTAGCTGAGATATTAAAAAGGTTGGCTCATAATTGTCGAGTGCTAAAATTATTCAGCACTAGTCTTTCGGGACCATATCGAGTGATTATTTGATCCTGAGTCCGTAACTGTGTACTCTCTCGTCTTCTTGGTAAATGACAAACTTATTATCGAGTGGCTCCTTTTCTTCCTCTTAATCTTCTATCAATTGCTTAGCCTCAGTGAAAGCTATTCGGCCTCAGGTTAGAACAGGTTGGCATCTTCTTCTAAAGGGTCGACGTTGGCTTCGGACAGGCCTGCTTCGGCTTGGACGTAGTCGGAGGCTAATTCCCATCATGGCAACCATGGGACCAAAACCCTAGCACTTCAAACACTCAATTTGGCTCGTATTCCATCCCGATCCATAACCTTTCTCAAACATTCTCTTTAGCACTTCTTGGTTAGTAGGGTAGCTCTTTGGCTCAGTCATGACATCAATCCCTCAACTAAGCTCAGTATTGGATTGGACTTAGTTGCAACTTTTGGTAAGTTAGCTATTTTGAACAAGTCTACTTAATTGAGGTCAAGGTTGGTCAATTTCTCCTATGTCTCTCTATAGGCAGAGCAATTCTTATAACTTCATCTAAACTAGCAAATTATTGTAGCTTAACTACTTTTAGGATTTTTGTCCTCAATCTAAGCAAGAATTTGGATACTGTTTGAGCTAAGGGCTCACTTACCTCACATCTAATCATAAGTACTTAGAATTCTCACACATAATCATCAACAATGTAGCCTCCTTGTTTTAGTTCTTAAACCTAAGCAAAAGTGTCTAATAAATAGGTATTCGGTACAGATCTTGCTTTAAGGACTCTCTTCATCTTTAGCCAATTACTAACCGCTCTATATCCATCTTGTCTTCTCATGGCCTGAAAGTTCCTCCACCACATTGTAACATAGCTTGAAAACTCTATAGCAACAGTCCTAACCTTATCATAGTCCTCGTACTAATAGTAATCAAAAACTCTATAATGACCCCATCGGAACTTTTCCAACAAAGGTATTGTCTACTTTGGTGTAAAATGACACATGGTTTTATCCCTTAATAGAGCAGCTTCCTAGGTGGTGACCCATCTTAGGATTGGTCCAACCTAAGCATGCTTAACTTTAGAGTTTCAACATACTCTAAGCTGCTACACTAAAAGGTGTCTCAATAATCAGAGCTCTTTCTCCTAACATGTAAAGGGTATTATAATGTACCCCCCCTTACAAAACTGACGTCCTTGTCAATTTCATTACATAAGTCCAGGAGAATTATCAAGCAAAGACTATGCCCTTCCGATTGGTGGATTACTTTGATACCACCTATAATGACCTTACCAAAACTCCTCTCACTAAAGTATTATCCACTTTTGTGTAGAACTCCGCATGATTTTATCCCTTAGTACAGCAGCTTCCCATGTGGTCACCTATCCTAAGATTGGCATAACCCAAGCACACTTAACTTTGAAGTTTTGACATGTTCCGAATTGCTACAACAAAAGGCTTCTCGATAATTAGAGTTCCTTCTCCTAGCATGTAAGGGTTATTACATACTTGCTCTACTTTTTCTTCCAAATCAAGATAGCCATTAGCATTTCTAAAACCACTAAAGTTTAGAATCTAAAGCTTTACATGGTTAGTAACTCAAGTAGCACGTGCTCTTTCTTCCACTTCATTGTACTATCCCTCACTTTCCTCATCTACTTCACTTAAGTATATCCTTCCCAAACATGTCCTCCTACTCCTCCACCTTAGTCTTACTGAGTTGGGAATTCCCTTTAGGTAGGTTAGACATTATGGGTTATGACACCAACTTCAAGAGCAGCTTGGGGAGTGTTGTAGATGACCTCAATAGGTCGGGAGGTTCATGTATGGATAGCTTGAGTCAAGTTAGCGATTAAGTTAATCACTTCATCGAACCGCTTATCAAAACTTCTAGGGGTGTTTTTTTGACCATAGTGAACAACACCACTATTGTCGTCTCTAATACTAGCATTAACACTTGAATCAGTCATCTTCTCTCAACTTAGTCTTATACCCACAACAAAAACACAAAGAACTCAAAGTCTCACTATTATCTAGAAACAATACATACTATTCCCACTCAACCAACTCACTCACGCACTTCTTTACATAAATACCCGAGTTAAAGTAAACTTTATCACACACTACTAACACAACAACTATTTCAAAGAATAGAAATGCTCATTAGTGTTAGCTATGTTTCCCACAATTGAAAACAGAGTACTACACAACATCCACTACGATAGAACAGAACCATCACTTCCATTACTCACTCGAACACTTACAACTAACTCGTACATAACCTCAATAGTTATACACCATCTGACATACTTGGAACACAAACAGTAATCTACACTAGCAATAACACAACACAATAGCAACTTACTTAAAGCGAATCTTTGCTCTAATACCAAGATAATATACTGTGTTAAGGACATACAAAGGCAGCAATATTGGGATTAGGTCCAAGCTTGCAAAAAGCTTCAAGTACAAGATGGCAAACGTGTAAAGTAGAAAGAAATAAGAAAAACCCACAATTGATTCTGAGGATATGATGCACTAAAGAACTTTCGTAAACTCATGAACTAGCTTGATATGATGTATGAGTAACTCATGAGGTCACTCACCACCTAGCCTTACTTAAGGGTTAAGGAAGTGATAAGTAAGAAGCTTAACACTACGAGAAAGTTTAGTGTATTCAGTAACATTGTCAAGATGATGATTATGGCTACTTACAAAAAGGTTATTTATACTCGAAATATTAGGATAATCTACTAAATATGGAAAAGGCTAGAAGGCCATTGCCCAAATTAAGTAAAATAAAAAAAAAATAAATAAGGGTATAAAGGAAATTTGCAAAACAAAAGCTTCTTTAGCAGATTCCTTCACGTAGATGGATGGGACATGTAGCTGACAATTATTGGGAAGGTCTCTACAAAAGCAGACAAAAAGGTATGGTCAAATTGTGTTGATGCCAAGCTAATCTACAAGCTCTTTGGAGTGGTGTTAGCTCGGATGTGCTCTCAAGAGATTAGAACAAGTGTAGCTGAGGTGGTCAGTAAGTTAGCCAAGCTATTAATATAGCCGTCCTTAGGTTAGTACTTGATCATTAACAATTTGGAAGGTGCTTAGCTAAGTATCTAAGGCAGTTCGATAGTCAAGAGCAACTTGTATTCTTTAAGTATAGGTTAAGCTAAGAGGATGTGCCTTGACATGCTTTCTAGTCCTTGAACTTAAGCTCGAGTAAATGATCCAGTAGCTTGATTCCTATCAATAAACCTTAATCTTGTTTAACAAATAAAAATTAAATCCTTAAATCCCAACTTTGAATCTCTCAAGGTAATTGATTTTCCTAAAAACACAATTCTAATTTCAAAATTTGAACTTAAAACCCTAAAAATCATTCATTTTGCGAAGGAAAGGCAACAAAATCTTAAAAAAAAAAAAATGTAAGTTCATCCTCAATTGTGTCACCTAAATATGGCATAAGAGCAAGAAAACAACTCGAAATTCATGCTTTTGTAGAATAAGATCTTCACTTTAGACTTCACAAATGAAGAATAACCTTAGGAGAGTATTTCATAGGTGTCCTTGGTATAAAAATGATGCTAAGCCATATATATTCTTGGGGAAAATGCATAAAATCTCTCTAAACTTTTACTCTAGTACGGATTTTCCTTCTAAACTTTCAAAGTGTAGTTTTTAACTTCCTAAACTTTCATAAATTGGCAAATAAACCCCATAGACCATAAAGACCCCCTAAACTTTGATTTTGGTCTACAAAAGCCTCTTAAACTATGATTTTGGTATATAAAGACCCTGTCACGACTCAAGGGGACTAGTCATTGCAATGGCCATATACCGTACAAAGGACTATAGATTGATTTTCCTTACAATCGACAACCCTTTATGTGATACACAAGACTATAACTATAACTACAATTAACAACCAAGAGTTGCGTAGGTATAAGCAACCTCATTTTATGATAATAATAACAAGCTAAAGAAATATAAAACACATCTATTTCATAAAAATTTACAAATAAAAAGTCTATGATACTTCTTGACTCAGACTAATATCATTTCATTACATAATAAGATTCATAATCTAAATACATTGTCATAAATACACTTCAATCATATCTTACTCACGTATCAACCCCCTGATATGCAACTAACCTTAAGCATACAGCGACCCGACTCCATGAACAAATCAACCTGCGAAAGAAGACTACAAAGGTATAAGCTAACTAACTTAGTAAGATAATCCCCTCAACCATACAGGAATCATGTTATACATTAATTAAGTTCAATCAAATGAATACATGTCAATCAGAATGCCAAACAAATACATGCAGGTGACTAGGTACTACATGCAACTTAAATTTAACGCCCTCCGAAGTTAGGGTTAGAGATACGTTAGTACAGTCAAATCCAGATATCATACTAAAACTTATCTCATAACGAAACTCCAAGTTTCATATTTAAAATGTAATAGTATATCCATTCTCAGTTTTAATCAAAATCGAGTTCTACATATGATTGTCGATAGGTTCACGCAGCCGTCACTCACTCCTAAACGGAGGCCTTTAAACTCGACCATTAGCCAGGCGGTTGGTGCCTCCAATGCCTAGTGATCTCGCGAGCCAAGGTAAGGTCATATTGCACATGTGCACCATACGAAATCTATAACAGCAAATAATCAACCCGAGTATGGCCTCTCGCTACCTTTGTATGATGTGACGGCTAGAATTATTTATGTGATGTATGATTATGCGTGTTTCGAGTTAGTTCTTTCAAGTTTAGTAGAATTAGATCTTATTACTTAGTGATCAATAAGGTCATAGACAATCAATTCCTATCTACTATTTAACAATCAATTACTATACCTTAAAGTAAATTCATTATCAACAAACAATTATCATACACAAGCACAACCTAGTCCCATACAACATTTAATTATTAATCATAATTTATATTCACTAATTACAAACACAAGCAAGTATGGAATTATTAGAAAAAACTCATTCAACCATGATCGACTCAAGGGTCATAATAGTCCGATGGTAGCTTAAGTCAAGGTCGAGATCACTTGAGAATAAGGAATATAGAAAATTGTAAGCTTGGGAATTTAAAGCTAAACTAGTATTATAATTTGTACTGTTTACTTAACTTAATTACGTGAAATTGTCGATTCAAGCTTTTTATCGAATCACATATAACTTTTTCGATTTAGCTTGGATCGTTGTAAACTTATAGTTTATTTTGATCATTTTTTAGCATATTTTCGCGTTACAAGGTTCATTTTGAACGTTATGACTCACAGTTTGAACAATGATATAGAAATACCACAAAATTTCTTATTTTAATTTAAAATGTCATAAAATATTAATTTAAGCTTTTTTTAGTATATTTATGATTTAATAATTATTTAAATCATATAATTGATAATTTTCTTATTTTAAACTTATTTTACTCTAATTACTTATTTTTACCTATTTTTGAGATTTTAGAATTATTAATTCAATTTTTTCTACTTTATTATTTTTCTATTTAATTTATTTATTTATTATTATTATTATTATTAAATACGAAAATTAATTCATTTATAACAAATAGTGACATAGCAACACGTAAGAGTGCCACGTGATAAGTTTGCACTTTTTTCTAAATTTTCAATTATTTCCTATTTTACGGTGTAAATATGTATATATAAAAATACTTATGATTATACTTTATTAAATTTTCTAATTTACTTAATTATTAAGTTTTTTTCTCTAAATTTACGGTATTTATGCATATATACATATATTTATTACTTTATTTATAAAATGGTATATTGTATACACTATTTAAGTATACTCATATTTTTATGTATACGTCACTATTCATATACTTACATTTATACGTATACTATACTTTATGTAATAAATTATTTTGACTTTAATTAGATATTAGATATTATATACTACACGTATAAGTATAACATGGATGTATTTATATTTTATATACACATACCTACTTTTATACATGTACACATATTCATATATATAATATAAAATACTATGTTTATATATACATACATATCATCATGCCACCTATATATACATATATATACATAAAGAAATACTTACATGAGTACATAAATACAAGAATACCTAGTACATTTATATATATAATATATCAAATACTAATCGTCCATACATATATAATACACACATACATATATATATATTTACATGTAAATGCATATATATATATATATATACCCAAATAGTGAAAATTCTAAATACCTACTATATGTATTCTTATTTATACATACATATATATACCATATGTTATACATAATAATATATATATACATGTTCACATACATATGTTTATACACAAATGAAAGAGATACACATATATATTTATCTACTCATGCATACATATATATATACATGTAATGAAACATATAACAAAATACTTAATATATACATGTACATACTATATGATATACATAAATATAAGTAAAATAAATACACTTACCTAAATATTTTAGTAATATAATGGTTGAATTTCCTTAGTTTTCTTCTTCTTCCTCCTCCACTTATTCCTTTTGCTCTTCTCGGTTTTTTGTGTGTTAGTTTAGTTTTGTGTTCTTTTCTTTTTCTGGTTTGATTTTGTATGTGCGTATGTGTAATGACTTTGCTTTGGTTATTCTCTTTTTGTTTCTAGTTTTCTAGACATCCCAAACGTAGGTGGAATTAGATTAAATAGGATGTTAAAGCAAAGAAACAAATCTAATAGATATTGGCATTTATGTGAACAAAACAACTTAAATCATTGTAATTGATTTTGATTTGTAAATCCAACACCTAGAGGGAGAAAAAATCATGTAGGCTATTGACTTTTTTTCCAAAAAATTGAACATAGCAACAGTGGAAATTAAGGGGAAAATAAAGAAAAAGAAGAAAAAGGAAAATAAAAAAATATATGAATTTTTTCCAAACATAAAAATAGTAAAAATAACATTCACAAATTAATTATGGAATTTTATGAAAATTTAGCAATTTAATTAATACCTGTTACAATTATAATTTTTACGAGTTATTTTAACGGTTTTGTTAAAAGTTTTACGCGATTTAGTCGATAATTGTAATCGACTACGATTATATCACTATTGAGTGATATTTAATTATTTTATAAGCTTAAAGTTATAATTTAAAAGTTTCTATCAAGTTCAGGTTCGATTTCAAGTAACTGCGCATAGATCAAATTTAAGGTTTTTATACGCAATTTAGGTTTCAATCAATTTTTAGGATTTTTATTATCAATACTATATTCGATTTATTAAATTTCATAAAATTTTATTATTATTAACCTTATTGACTTATGATATAGTTTAAAATACTTGGACTTAAATTAGGGTTCACACTACTAATTTTATAAGGTTTATAGACCCTCTAAACTTTGAATTTGATATATAAATACCCCCTAAACAATACATAATTTAGGGGGTGCTTACACACTAAAATCAAAATTTAAGGGTTATTCTCAACTTAGGGAATTATTTGCCAATTTATAAAATTTTAAGGACTAAAAACCACACTTTCAAAGTTTAAAGAGACAATCTGCACTTGAGTTAATGTTTAGGAGAGTTTTATGTAATTTCCCCTAGATTCTTTATGTCAAGGAATTCCTTGTAATAGCAGTATGGAGAATGAAAAATTAGGAAATATTTTTTGAAGATAAGATCTATGTGATTGAATTTTGTAATGATATAGGTTATCTAATATTACGGGTTAAGCATAAAAGAAGCAATAGTTAGGTCTTTATTATTATTATTATTATTTATCTCTAGCTTATAGGTAAAGATGTAAGATGTTGTTGCAATAGAATTTTTTTACCATTTTTTGGGGGTCAAATGGATGGGAAAAGCATATATCAATTTATGTAATCGTACAATTCCTTATAACAATCAAACTCAAATGTAATAAATCCAAAATATTGGTATTATGTAAGCTTCCACTTTGTATTGTATGTATGGTTATTGTCTCATTGTAATTAACCTGAGCTTTGTCCAAAATTTTCATCTCATTTCTATCACTATACAATTCCATATGTTTAATTCAATAGGTTTTTTCTTTCCTAACATAAGGTTGTATAACACCTCAGAACCTAGAAAGTTACAGCCCTATCATGTATCAACCCAATGAGTTGATATGTTAAGGCATCTAATAACCTATCACTTGTCTAAACTCTACAATCAATAAAAACCACCAATCTCTCATTAAATATATCTTCAAACAATAAACAAAAGTGGTACATTTCACCACTTAACTCAAACTAATATCACTTGTGAACATTGAATTCATCTATTAAAACTCTTTAAATGTCTAACACTAAACCTTAATAGGTTCATGACTATAAGCTACATGAAACGTACTCTAAATAAAATAAAATAAAAGTAAGGTGTCATAGGAGTCATAAGCAACCCCTATAAGTCCCCAAAAGCAAATACATAAATAAAGAAAACTATTCATCTCTTAATAACATCCATCACTCAATCCATCCTGTAGGCATAACCTATCTCATCATCGAAATAATCGTATCATGTCTCCTCATCAAAATAATAATAATTAAAATCTAAATCTTCATAGCATATAGCTCTTTCCATGTTACTCGTACCTGAAACTAAAAAACCATAAGTCTTCGAGGGTAAGCTATGCCCAATACGTAACATAGAAATAACATAGCAAAACTTCATAAAATATGGGAAACATTCAAAGTATCACATTTCACTTCATCATTCAATCCATAATCTAATTAAAATAATAAACTTTTAGATTTAAAACTTTACTATTAGAAACCTAAAAGTAGTACAACAACCTTCCTGCAAACTTGCTTCCAAGAACTTGACATGAAACTCTATAGCTAATCACTCTCTCTTTCACCTAGCTTAGCTTTTCAATCCTAACTTGTTTTGTCTTTAGTACCTAAGGTTAGATAAGCAAATCCCTCAACTCGGGTTTTGAGCTAAGTGAATATAAAACTAAACACAAAAAGCATAGTGATCAAGTATTCTAAATCATAACAACTATTATATATCATATATTTGATAATCCTAACATCATCAATAATTTAAACACATTCAAATCATCAAACTAATACCAAGCGCACATGCAACGATTCACGCATCACACGGATGCTATACTAATGCACATGACATGTACTAGTATCAATATCTAAGCTCAGCCTAAATCTCATCCAATCAATCAACACACCTAGGGCAACATGGAGTTACTAAAATCCAACATGTAGCTAACCTAGCTATAAACACATAAAGTGGCTAAAGAAACATAGTATATAGCTAGCTTGGATGAAACCACATGAAATGGCTAAAACAAACTAAGCAATGCATCTTTATATGCTCAAAACCTAGCCTAGTAATATCTCAAGTTGAGAAAGCTTGACTTGTCAGTCCATTTCATACTATGTTATGAATGCATTCAAACAATATATTTAGTCTAGCCAAGAATGAGTTTTGAATTAACCTAGCCAAGTACAATTTTCTCCAAATATAATTTCTAGGTTAATCAAGCCAAGAACGAATTGTAGCCAAATACTAAAAACCAAGAAAGTGATAACCAAGCCTAGCTTTTAGCTTAGTAAGTAAATATCACAATTGCATACATAGCACGATATAGAAATCACAACTTTTGCACAAAGCGAAGTCATCTTAAAATTCACTCAATTCATCCAGGATTTACCAAGTTGCCACATATTCTGACCGATCATCACATAAGGTAAACTCTCTTGTCAGCTAAATACACTCGCATCACCCAAATCAACTAAGTTGCATTTTCAATAAATCTTAAACCATTATCAAAAGCACAAAATATAAGAACTATAATATACCAAGTAAAGGCTTATTATAAACCATATCAATCTAAAGTATAAATACTCTAAGTCATGCAATACACTTAAATGTATCTAATCATTGTATAAAACAAGCAAACGAGTAGTCTACATTTTCGATCTCCGTATAACATAGAACAACTAAGTAAGGGATACTTACTTAGGCCAAGGCACAATTTCATTATCCAATACTAATATCATTACCTAAATACTTTCATGAAGCATCAACTCTCCTAACACTATGAAAAAACTTGTTTTAGGTTTCGCAATATAGCAAGACACTACAACTTATAAACCTTATACATATTCCCATAAATTTTACTTTATATGGTCATCCTAAAAAGCTAAATGTTATCTAGCTTTATGCATCACGCATACAGACTTATAAATAAAAATATAATATCTTTATGCATATGATATGATATGATATGATGTGTGCATGCATATAAAGAGATATATGCCGATATATATATGTATGTATAGAATCATATACACTAATAGCCAGGCATGGGTGTGTCTATATTATATTTACATTTACGTATTGGTAATATATAAGGATATATGTAAAGTTAAGTATATCAAACTTAGTACTTAAGGATACATGCTCAAATGCTATAATTCTATTATATAGACTCCTTTATATCTTGATATATTTTTATTTTAAATTATTGCTATTATTGTGGAACCAAATACATGTATGTATATCTACAATCATCATAACATCCATGGAACTCTATCATTGTCAAACGTTAAGAAATATATATATATCTTTATCACAAGCTTTTATAGAAGAAAAAGCTTACAAGTTTGTTAAAAGATACTATGCTTTTGCGGGGACATATACAACTTACAATAATATATCCATACATCAATTAACATGTTAACTTATATATATGTATATACATACAAACATGTATTAGCTTCCCATATATTTATACATCTTATAGAGTTGTTTCAATGTTATATATTTACAACATCGAATCATTGATATATATATGTTACATTATTGAACATAGTTTAATACTGTTTTACCATAGTCATGTAAAACTATAGTATGGCTTCATACTTATATATATATTCTACTATTAGAAATACATATATAAGATACAGTTCATAAAGTTATTATCTTATAAGGCTTACAACATGTATGATTTCATAGTAATAAGTCAACGTTGAGTATGACATCCTTAAATTTGCATACTTTGCATATCAACATATGATCATAAACATATATGCTACAATATATAAAAATTGTATAAGTGGACTTGAAGTACAGCTAACTAAAATGATATTTCCTATAATCAGTATTAATGATCATTTTATAACATATTATCCCAAAATTAGCAGTTTCACACATTACTTATATAAAAATAATGATATGTCGTATCATTTATTTTTGTATGTTAGATTCTTAGATAGGATTTACCTTAAATCTTGTTACGGATTCGCTGGAAATCCAACTTCATGAATATTTCCTTCATATCAGATATGCTTTCCATAATGAACTATATCACACACACACACACACATATATATATTAAAACCTTAAAACTATAACTTTAAGCTTATAAAATAATTAAATATCACTCAATAGTGATATAATCGTAATCAATTACAATTATCAACTAAATCGCATAATCGCATAAAACTTTTAATGAAACTGATAAAATAACTTGTAAAAATTATAATTATAACAAGTACCATTTAAATTAATAAATTTTTATAAAATTCTAAAATTAATTTATAATTATTATTTTTATGTTTAGAAAAATTATATATAATTATTTCTATTTTTCTTTTTCTTCTATTTTCTTTCCTTTCTTTTTCTTCTTTTCTTTTCCTCTTCTATTTTTTTTTTTTCCTTTTCCTTACGTAAGTTACAGCTGCAAATTTAGCAACCCATATGTTTTAATTTACATTACAAGTGTGACAATTAAAGGGATAAAGGATAAAAATAATAAAGCACTTGTCTTATCCTAATTAATGCCTAATCTAAGAGTATAAGCTTCTTCTTCTTTTTTTAAATTTATTTACTTCATAATCAGTTGATCTTCATGCCTCAAAACTTGGAAAAAATCAAACCGAAAACATAAAGTGAATAAAAGAAAAGCAAAGCAAAGTAAAAAGAGCAAAACAAAGTTCAAGAACAAGAAGAGAATTAAGAAGAAGAAGGAGAAAAAGAAAAAGAAAAAGAAGAAGAAAACTAAGGATATATAACTAAAAATTAAGTAAGTATATATTTAATTTATTTATACATATGTATAGTATATAGTATGAGCATGAATATACTAAATAGTCTATTACATGTACATATATGTATGCATAAGTAGATAAATATATATATGTGTATCTTTTCCATTTATGTATAAATATATGTATATGGACATGTATATATACATTATTATGTAAAACATACGGTATACGTATATATATGTATGTATAAATAAGTAGATATTTAGTATTTTCACTAATTAGGCATTGATATATATATATATATATATATATGTAAACGTGAATATGTATATTTATGTATATATGCATATAATCTTTATTTTCATATATGATATATATAAGCATCAGTATATATATATCATATATATATATAGAGGTGGCGTGATTATACATATATAAATATAGTATTTTATATTATATATATGTATATGTGTACATGTATAAAAGTAGTATATGTCTATAAAATACAAATACATCTAAATTATACTTATACATATAGTATATAATAAATAATTAAAGTTAGAATAATTTATCACAAAAAATATAGTATACGTATACGTATAAATGTACGTATATGATGTAAAAATATGCGTATAATTAAATAGTATACATGATATATGATAATATTAGTTTAATAAATAAAGTAAGTTAATAAGTATGTTTAAGAGTACTGTAAATTAGGAAAAATAATTAATAATTAAGTAAATTAGAAAAATTAATCAAATATAACACTAAGTATTTATATATATAGGTATATCGTAGAATACAAGAAAAATAATAAAATAAAAAAATTTTAATTAATAATTCTAAAATCTCAAAAATAGGTAAAAATAAGTAATTAAGGTAAAATAAGCTTAAAATAATAAAATTATCACTTATACGATTTAAGTAATTATTAAATCATAAATATACTAAAAAAAAAGCTCAAATTAATATTTTATAATTTTTTAAATTAAAATAATAAATTTTATGGTATTTTTATATCATTATTCAAATTGCAAGTTATAACATCCAAAATGGACCTCGTTACAATAAAATACGCTCGAAAATTATCAAAATGAACTATAAATTCATAATAATCCAAGTTAAAACGAAAAAGTTATACGTAATTCGATAAAAAGCTCGAATTAACAATTTCACATAACTAAGTGAAGTAAACAGTACAAATTAAGATACTAGTTTAGTTTTAAATTCTCAAACTTACAATTTTCTATATTTTTTATTCTCAAGTAATCTCAACCTTGACCCTAAGCTGCTATCGGATTATTACGACCCTTGAATCGATTATGGCTGAGTGAGTTTTTTCTAATGATCTCATATTTGCTTGTGTTTGTAATTAGAGAATATAAATTATGATTAATAATTGAATGTTGTATTGGGCTAAGTTATGCTTATGTATGATAACTGTTTGTTAATGGTGAATTTACTTTAAAATACGATAACATATTGATTATTACTTAGTAGATTCACTAGGAACTAATTATTTGTGACCTTGTTGATCACCGAATAATAAGACCTAATTTTACTGAACTTGAAAAAGTTAACTTGAAACACGTATAATCATTCACCGTATAACTAATTTCGGCCGTCACATTACACGAAGGTAACAAGAGGCTATATGTGTGTTGATTATTTGATTGTTATAAATTTCATACGATGCACACGTGCGATATGACCTTACCTTAGCCCGTAAGATCACTAGGTGTTGGAGACGCCAACCACCTAACTAAGGGTTAAGTCCAAAGGCCTCCATTTAGGGGTAAATGAAGGCTACGTAAACCTAATCACAATCATATGTAGAACTCGTTTTTGATAAAACTAAGAATGATTATACTATTACATTTTAAATACGAAATGTGGAGTTTCGTTATGAGATAAATTCTAGTATGATACATGGATCTGACTATGCCGATGTATCTCCAACCTTGATTTCAAAGGGCGTTAAATCTGAGTTATATGCAGTACCTAGTCACCTGCATGTATTTGTTTGGCATATTGATTGATATGCATTCATTTGATTAAACTTAATTAATGTATAACTTGATTGCTATATGATTGAGGGGATTATCTCACTAAGCTAGTTAACTTATACCCTTATAGTTTACTTTTGCAAGTCGATTTGTTCATGAAGTCGGGTTGCCGTATGCCCATGGTTAGTTGTACCTCAGGGAGTTGATGTGAAAGTAAAACGTGATTGGAGTGTACTCATAATAGTTTATTTAGATTATGGATCTTATTATATAATGAAATGATATTATTCAGATAGTAGTTTTGATGGCCTTAAGCACATAGTGAATGGTTGGTTGTCTTAGGTGATGTACATTTTCAAGAATCCCGCATACACATTCATTTTGGAAGAAGTGGGGGCATATTACCTCATATGGATGTCTTCTCGTTTAACTTTGCACCATCAACAAGAAATAGAAACTTGGCGAGCTATCATGTCCCGTTGGAGTACTCACTCACATACCTTTGTGACAGCGTAGGGTGAGATCACTCTAACACTAAAGGATATTGCAGTCCTTCTGAGCCTTCCTAATATTGGATTGACTGACATCACCACAACTTCAATCTCGAAAGGTGATCAAGCACTGATTGAACTATTAAAAGTAGAAAAAAGAGAAGCTCTAGATACTCGCAGGCATGGTACACTTAGTACGTGGATCAAGCATTTCTTTAGGCCAGAAAAAGGTGATAAGATGGGGTCTCAATATCAGTGCAAGTAAGTTCCTACATTTTGATGTGGCATAATCATTTTTTACCCTTTTTTCTGTTGATGTTTACTTTATAACCCTAACCTAATCTGTCTTTTCTTACATTTCAAGTACGAGTTGGAAGCTTTCATTACTTATTGGTTATCATCGTTTATGTTCTCAAGGAGCCCCGAAAAAGGCGTTAGTCCTCAACTCTTCCACTTGGCTATTCATATCGTACGAGAGTAACGTTTCGCTTTGAGGCCTTTCTACTTAGGTTCCTTATTTAGGTGTTTGGACCTCTTTTATGAAGCTTCAATATGCTCGCAAGGGAGATACGTTGTGGTGTCGTATGTAGACTTGGTGTTTCTTCATATGTTCTTCTGCGAGCGTTATAGGAGATATTCTGGTCTCCCGCTTACACATTCTGATACCGTCAAGCCCCGGACTTAAGGATGAGTCAATAGAAAGCTCCCAAGTACTTTAAAGAATGTCATTAATACCTATCACGAGTTCAGCTTTCGTCCATATACAAAGGAATTGCCTGAATATGAATGGTACTCATAAATCTACCCTTTTAGTTTAAAGGACTTGGTAAACTTAATAGAGTTTCAAGATGAGCTTTCTGATGTCGAGATAGAGTTTATCTCATGGAGTACACCCGGAGGCCTTCCGTCACTTCATGATTGGGCCGATGCTTCTAATTGCTTCCTTGAGTGTAGTGTCATGGAATATTCACCTGATCGAGTTGCTCAATAACTAGGGTTTGATCAAGGAGTACTTCATGATTTGGTCATTAACCAAAGTTTTGATGCTTGTTGCAAGACGTTCAAACTTGAGAGCCAAAAGAACATTCATGGGAAGATCAAGCAATTATTCTTTCCTTCTATGAGTCATTCTAAGGTTGCTTCAAGTGGTTGGCTCACATATTAGAAGGATTGTTTGGATGGGTTTAAGATGCATGTCTCAAAGACAGTTGAAGGGGATTTGCCTAAAATAGTCATTCGAAGATATGAATTTCACTTTCAACTCAAAAAAGACCCAAAATTATCTAATAATGCAAAGTCGTTTGATGATGCTCGGGGTAAAACACAAAGCGAACGCTCACCCTCTCCCCCATTGATCATCAGACAACCTAAGCGTAGCCACATTCATGAGGTAGCATTATCATTACACTCTCCTTCCTCCACTTTTATACACTAATATTTTCTTGAAACTTACTCTCCTTAGTTTTCTCAATTTTGTATATGTCACAAAAGCAAAAGGGAAAGGAGAAGGATGCCATTTCTACTAAACAAAAAGTGATGAAGCATCATCTTGATGGAGCAAGTGGTAGCATCCTTAAAGGAACTTCTTCAAGTCAAAGTATCTCTCCTATCACTCGTCCTTTTCCAAGTCGCTATGGAATGAGAAAGGTACTTCAAGCTAAAGATCCGCCTATCGTTATCGAGATTGTAGATGAAGGAGAAGATGATGTTAAGTTGGTTGATTATGGGGATTCTCTTGAATACACAGATGACAATAGAGAAAATTTCGTGATAGACATTAATGATGACCAAGAGGGACAATTCAATGATGAAACAGACTCCATAAAACAAGTTGATGAAGACACCCATGGTAATATTAGAATCACCGATGTGTTCAATATCATTGACGATTGTGAAGATAGCGAATTTTTACTCTTAGAGGAAAGTGTGATCCAAGTGTTTATTGATACTTTAATGGGTGCAGGGTTTTGTAATGAAGAGATACATGTTGCTCCTAATGCTTCCATGGATGCTACTGTAGTTAGCAATGTTCCTACCCTTTGTAGTGACACAACTTCACCTGTTCCAAGGGATCCCACATTATCACTTCCCCTAAAGATTAGAACAATACAACATGGAGATAAAAGATCAACAACCAAGATGATAGTAAGCTCAGAAGATATTTCCTCCTTTCATGGCTTCACGATACCTTCTAACCTCCTAGCACCACTGGAGCACTTATATAGGATGGAGGAGGATTTTTGGATAAAATCAGTCTATTTGGGTTCCAATGTGACTACTCATATCTTGGGCCTACTTGGGCAAGATATAGGGCTGTTTGATGAGGCTTAGCGCTCGCTATCCATAGAAAATCTCAAACTTTTGATTAGTAGTGTTACTGCAATACGTGCCTTTAGGTTTAAGCTCAATAAGATGGAAATCATTGTAGCTGAAGCTCAAAAGGTATTGGGCAATCGAGACATTGAAGGAAGATGTAAGCTACATAAAGCCGAACTTGCAAAGGCAGAACTTAAGAGAGAGGAGCGTCTGGTAGGCACAGATCTTAATTCTATTGTAGCATCTAGTATCGAGTATTGATAGTATTACTTCTGTTCTCTTGCACCCCCTATTTTTTTTAATGGAGTGTAAGGACTTGTTAAACTTAGTATGTGTAGTTTTGCTTCTCGCTTATTTGAGATCCATGCCTTTACATGGAACATCGTGAATTGACGTGAGTTGTTTGTTGATTTAGTAAGCTCTTGAAAGTTCACATCATTATGTGCTTAAAAAACATTACACTTCCTTAGCAGCACTTTACATAATAGTTACTTCATGGCTTGATAAATTTTCAAGAAAACCTTACACAATGGAAGCGTATTCCATTCGCAAGCAAGGATTTGAATATATGATCTGATAGTATGGAATATTGATTGAAACAAGGAATATTAGTTCCATTAGACAGTTACATCGTGAGTTAAGGGGGTATTACCCACTACTTAACTATTTTTACATGCTTCACGAACGTATACTCAAATAGTGCAAGTCATTGTCTTATTCGATAGAACATCAGATAGTGCGGCTGAGAATCAAAGCTTCAACTAATCGACAACTCATATGATAGGTGTATATTGCGCACTCGGGAGATAAGTCTCTTTCCAACTAGCAGCATTACAAACACTAATACTTTGTTATTATTATTTTTTAACCTATGGTGTGCAAAGGAGATGATAGTAAAAATAGATATGCAAAACAAGCTCGTATAACTCGAGCTATAAGTTTTATTCATTTAGCTTCACCATAGTTTTCTTTATACAAATGGAACTTTTTGATATATTGAAAATTGATAGGAGCAGTAATAGCATCCGTGTTGGGATTCCTAAGTTTGCAATATCTGCTTTCGTACACTTCCTCAACTACCAAAGGTCCTTCCCATTTTGGTGTAAACTTGGACACTGGGGTACTTCGACGTACATGCTCGGTTGCACGAAGTACAATGTCGCCTTATTGGAATGATCTCTTTCTCACCAAACGGTTTTATGCCAATCCAAGCCTATGCTGATAATTAATAAAATTATGTTTGGCGATATCACGCCTTTCATCTAATGCTTCTAAATCCATCACTCGCAATGTATCAGGTTCGAGCTCAGCATTGATTGCCAACCTAACGGATGGGATCAAGACTTCTATGGGAACTACTGCCTCAATCCCATATACTAGAGAAAAAGGAGTCGCCTGCGTCAACCTTTGTTTAGATGTCCTATAAGCCTAAACTGCTAATGGTAGCTTATCATGCCATGCCTTATGATTATCATGAACCATGTGACTAAGTATCTTCAACAAACTCTTGTTAGTGGCCTCAACCTGTCCATTTCCTTTCGGGTAATACGACGTAGACTTTACATGATCAATATTATAGGAAACCAATAGTTGGCGGACATATGAATTGATAAAAGGAGTGCCATTGTCAGAGAAAATACACTTTGGGATTCCAAATCTACATAAGATATTCTCCTTCATGAAACCCGCAACTGCTAGTCCTATGGCCTTCCTTAAAGGAGTTGCCTCTACCTACTTCATAAAGCATTCTATTCCTGCCAAAATCCAGATGCATCCTCTCGATGGTGGATGTATAAGTCCAATAAGGTCAAAATCCCACATATGAAAAGACAAAAGAGTTGTAATGCTATAAAGTGTGACCACAAGAGCATGAATGGCATTACCATGTTGTTGATAGATGATACACTTCTTAGTGAAGTTGAAAGCGTCCACTTCTATTGTTGGCCAATAGTATCCTCTATCAAGTAGATAATAATATAGTTTCCTTCCTCCTTGATGCTCTCTGTACTCTCCAGCATGTACCTTAGTCAAAACTGTTTCTGTTTCAAGAGGAGCAATACACTTTAGGGGTTTTCCCATAAACGATACTCTATAGAGCTCATCTTCGTGCATAAGATACTTCCTGGCCGTTCACTTTGCAAGCTTGGCGTCCATACTATTTGTCTATAACACATTATTCCTCAAGTAATCGATGTATGGGCGCCTCCAGTCTCCAACACAAGATACAAAATTACACTCACTCTGGTCAGGAAGCTCTAAACATTTAGGGCAATGTACTTGCACTTAAAGTGCGTCTTTAGCCATCGATGGCCAATAATACCCTGCATGCTGAATACGACGATATAGTGGTGGCCCTTCCTCTCCGGTGGAGTCACCAGAAAAAATGTGGAGGTATTGGGTATAGATGCAAGTATCATATGTGTGCCGTGTGTGAAGTCGCACTTGACTTAAGTGACTTAGGAAATGACTTGAGTGACTTATACTGGATGATCAACAAAGAAGCGTAGGGAGGAGGAATAGACGATCTTAGTAAGGTTCTAATACGTATGGTGATAGATGGAGGATTATAATGGCATCAAACTTCAAGATTAATAAAGAACAAAGTGGTGTTCTTGAAGTGTTTAAGTGTTTGATCTTTAAGGTAAAGTTCTAGCAGAGTAACGGCATTAATGGAGGTTTTTCTCTCTCCACACCAGATCTGGTGATACTTGTCTAACTTAAGATGAGCTTCCTTGGAACCAATACATCGAGAAAGAACACCTTTTAGACCCTCAGAATATAACATTCCGTTGATTTTAACAAAATTCTTCAAAGCCAAAATAGAAGCCTCATTAGGGTGCGCTAACTATTCCATGAATGGGCCACGCCAATCATCTTGCATGTCTTCATCCTCATTAATGAAATTTAAAGCCGTACATGGAATAGATTTCTTGACTACTTGGATGTTCACATTACCACTAGCATCTTGAATCAGCATTTTAGTTACTAGTGTGGCCAATGCATCAAAATAACTATTCGCCGATTGATTCGTGTGCTCGTACCGTACAGAATTAAATTTTTTGACCATAACCTGTACTACAGCCCTATAAGGCACAAGTGTAGGTTCCTTCAATCCAAACTTACCCGTAGCCTGTCTAATGATTAAATTTGAATTACCTCGAATACATAAATTATGCGCTCCAACTCTTCTTGCAAACAACAAACCAAGTAATAATGCCTCGTACTCGGCTTCATTATTGGTGCAACGAAAATCAAGTTTAAACACTAAGAGTATCTCTTGACCATTAGATGATGTCAATACGGTTTCTACTCCCCAGCCTTGATTTCTCGTAGAACCATCAAATTGAAGTATCTATTCACCATTTAGCTCGACCATCAGAGTATCTTCATGAAATTCAGTTAGTATTATGCCTATAATCAAGCCCTCTTGAGTATTTGGGAAGTGTGCTAATAGATCAACCAGGGCTTATAACTTAATGGTCTTAGGGGATTTCACTGAAATGTCAAATTATCTAAGAAGGACTAACTACTTAGCAACTTGTGCTAATAAAGTCAGTCATGATAATAAATACTTGATCGGATTCGAACGAGTTACCAAGTTGATCTTATGTGCAAGGAAGTAATGCCGTAACTTCTATATGGCCCTTAATACATTGATGCAATGTAGATGGAACCAAGTTATGATCGTGCAGCCATTTCCTACCGATGAGTATATGGTATTGGACCAATGCATCAATCACATAAAAAGTAATAGTACCATGGATAGAGCCAATCTTGAGATCAACATTAATATACCCAACAAAATTTATAGGGGCATGGCTAAATCCATTTATTGATATAGGTTGTTTAACCAGTCGTCGGATGTCAATTCCAACAGCCTTAAAAGTACTCATTAGCATGATATTTAATGAAGAACCATTATCAATGAATGTTCTCTTGACTGGAGACCTGTTAAGCACGTCTTCCACATATAAGGGGCGATCGTGATTAGAATTCTTCACATGCATGTCTACATCAGTAAATAAAATCGCATTTTTGTATGCTATGGCCATCCTCTTCATAGGCTATGCTACACTATACTCTACGTATTGACTCTCAAAGATCTGTATGAGTGCAATTGCTACCACAAGCCGAGCTTTCTCATTAAATCCCAAGAGATCAAAAAAATTCCTAAAGTTAGCTACCTTCAACAATGCCATAACAATAGGTGGGTGTTCATTATCTTGAGCTTCGATTAACTTTCTTTTATCTTCATCATTTCAAAGTAGTTTGGGCATCAATTATTTCAATAATGATGGGATCATGGCTAATGGCGTTGACAGCACCCCTCCGGTTGTTATAGGCGAGAAGTGGATCATTTTTAACATCATTGTTATCGACAATGAACTCACTACGTGCAACTCAATTGTTGAATATTTTCTTTAAAGCGAAACAATCTTTAGTTGGGTGACCGATAATCCGATGAAACCTACAATACTTGGGATCACTCTTTTCTTCATTTGTGAGGAGACGCTCAACCCTCGGAAGCTTAATATTTCCATCATGAAGCCACCTGTTTGAGCATTTGATGCACTTTGGCCATGGGACAAAGATATATCAAAGATGGCCTGGAGTTAGTGAGCTTATCATCTCTTTGTTTCTTTGCTCCCCTTGGTGATTCGCCTAAGCTACACTTATAGACAAAGTGTGCTTGTTGAATTTGCCAACTTCACTTCTTTGTTGTACCATTGAGTTGTTGGTCCTTCGCACATTCTCAACTAACGCAGCAAAGCAGGCCAATGAAAGGTTTTCAAGGTAGACCGTATACTCAGGAAACATACCTTGGATACAGATCTTGACCAACTCTCTCTCATCACAAATGTCTTGTATATCTCGTGAGCGCTCCCTAAAGCACTGGATATAATCCATCCGATCTTTTTTGGACTTTTGTCAGATCCTTCCCATGTCAGTAAAGGTAACTCTCTTTTCTGTGGAGAAGAACTTCTTCAAAAACATCTTACATATACTACCCCACGAATCTACTAATCTTAGAGGGAGATTAACATACTAAGTGTATGCCTTCTCACTGAGTGACTTAGAGAATTCTTTCAGTTTCAAATCGCCATCTAGGCCATATACTTCCAGCATCTCGATGAATTTCAGCAGATGTTCTTTAGCACTTTTCTTCTTACCATTAAATAGCATGAACTTCAGATTGACATAATCCTTAGGGTATGACTTTGTAGCAATGCGTTGGTGATACAGAAGCTTCAATTCTGGTATCCCAATCGTAGATTTCACTTGTATCTCCTTTAAATATATATCCAAATCTTCTTTGGTTACAAATGAACCTCTCTGAGTAGATGCTTTGACCCTTAGTGACATCATAGGAGCAGGATGCATAGGCGCTAGATTTACAGGTATAGATCTTGCAAACATGGGATTCATTGGTATTAGTTGAACAGAGTCAATAATTGTGACATGTGATATAACAAATGAGGACGATGAGCCTCCAATCTGAACTCCTTGATTCCTTACTTTAAGTAACGAATCTTACGTGGCTGTAAGTTCTACAGCAAGAAGTTGATCTCCAACCCTAGGAGCAACATGGTCATTGACAACCGAAGGGTTAGGTAGGGTATATTGTTGCACCATATTAGAAGGATTCGAGGAAATTATTCCTTATTACGAAGCAGCAAAGGCAGCCAAAGCAAGTGCACATTGAGAAAACATCACCATAAGTTCACCTAGGTTCCAATTAGTCTCCTGTAGCTCACACTTTAATTGCGCATTATCAAGGACACCTTCCTATATGCCGTTACCTTAATTAGTGTCTCTAGGTGGATTTTGATCATTGGTCATTGTATTAACATTTTGCTCTTGAATAGTTTCTTCAGTAAGGTGAGGTTATCTTCACCTTAGAAGTACTATGATATGAGAATTAAGACTTCCCTCCCCAGTGGAGTCGCTAGAAAAAATGTGGAGGTGTTGGGTACAGATGTAAGTGCTACGTGCGTGCCATGTGCGTACCACGCGTGAAGTCGTACTATACATGATTAGGGAAATGACATGAGTGACTTGTACGGGATGATAAGGAGAGAAGTGTAGAGAGGAGTAAGTGATCTTAGTAAAGCTTTAATATGTATGGTGACAAGTAAAGTAATGCGATGGTATTAAACTCCATGATTAATGAAGAACAGGGTGGTATAATTGAAGTGTTTAAGTGTTTAATCTTTGAGGCAAAGTAACGGTGTTAATGAGGGTTTTTCTCTCTCTCCAAATGAGGATGTGAATAAGGTGTTTATAGAAAAGGGTAATTGATCATATCCGTCAGGTCATGACGGTCGTCAATAGTTAAAATTGAAGTCCCTTATTAATGAATCTTAAGTGGACTATTTTTATAGGTTTAAGCCTAAGTAAAGGATTTACTTATTATTCTAATGTGAGCCAAACCAAGAAAGGTTAGATCGGATGGACTGATCCAACGAACCTTACTTCAAGCCTACCATGCCAAGTCTCCTTTGATTATCCCAATAATTTATGGGCTTGGCTCCACGAACCTTGTCACCTTAGCTTGAGAAGTCAAATCCATTTAATTAATGGGTTAGAAAGCTTAATATTAAATTTGGCTCTCTACAAAGTCCGGTTAAATTTCTGAGTTGCATGGTTTAACAAAGAGAAATGCAAGAATTTAAAGAAGGAAGAGAGATAGAAGGGTGCATATATGAAAAGATTGTGAGGTAAGAATTTATCAAGAGGGAAAAGTTATTTAACTTCTAAACATGTTAAAATTTGTTAAGCACAAAGAAAAGAACATGTTTAAGATTTTGTTAAGCACGAAAAAGCAACGTACTTTAATGGTCATGAGACGAAAAATAACTCATGTACCTTATTGCACGTGGAGAATTGACTTACTATAAGAGAGAAGGAGAGAAAAAGGACTTTAGGATTTTATAAAGTATTATTTTACACTTTAAACACAGAAATTAAAATAAATTTTACAGCAACAAAAAAATAACTAACAAAAAGGATTACAAACCCTATTTCATTCCTAATAAATTCAAAAAGAATTATTTCAAGGGGTTTAATGAAAATATCTAGTAATTGATTATCAATTGGTACAAATTCTATTGATATATCTCCATTATTTACATGATCTCTTATGAAATGACGTCTTATCTCTATGTGTTTGGATCAAGAATGATGAACTGGATTTTTTATTAAGTTTATAACACTTGTATTGTTGCATTTAATAGGAATAATCCTATAAAATAACCCATAATCCAACAATTGTTGCTTTAACCATAAAATCTGAGCACAGCAATTACCAATAGAAATATACTCTGTTTTTACTGTGGAGAAGGCAACAAAATTTTGTTTCTTAGAAGACCAAGAAACTAATTTGTCCCCTAAAAACTGACATGTACTGGAAGTAATTTTTCGATCTACTTTACAGCCTGCATAATCAGTATCTAAATATCCAATCAATTCAAAATTATAATTTTTAGGATACAAGATTCCTAATTTTGCAGTATTGTAAATATACTTAAAAATTTTCTTTACAATAGATAGGTATGTTTCTTTTAGATCACTTTAAAACCTTACACATAAGTACACACTAAAATAAAATATTAAGATGAGATGCTATCAAATATAATAAGAAGCAATCAAATTGTGATATAGTTTCTCATTTACTTTCTTACCATTTCCTTCTAAATCTAACCTAATTGATGTACTCATTGGAATTGATGAACGTTTGGAATTTTCAAAACCAAATTTCTTCATAATTTGTTTAGTATATTTTTCTTAATGAACAAATATACCAAGATCAGTTTGTTTAATTTGTAGTCCTAAGAAAAAATTCGATTTTCCCATAAGAGACATCTCGAATTCTGCCTGTATCAACTTAGAAAATTCTTGACAAAAACTTTCATTAATAGAACTAAACACTATATCGTCTACATATATTAGTACAATTAATATATCATGATCCTAGAATTTTAAGAACAAGGTTGTATCAACTTTACCTCGTTGAAAACCATTTCTTAACAAGAATTCACTTAACCTTTTATACTAAGCACGTAATGCTTATTTAAAACCATAGAAAGCCTTCTTAAGCTTAAAGACATAATCAGGCTTAATTAGATCTTCAAAACTTGAAGGTTGCTCAACGTATACTTTTTCTTTAATATACCTATTTAAGAATGCACTTTTTACATCCATTTGAAATAATTTGAAGTTTTTAAAACTATCAAAGGCAAGCAATAATTTGATATTCTAACCTTGCTATAGGTGCATATGTTTCATTGAAATCTATTCCTTCCTCTTAAGAATATCCTTTAGCTACCAATCTAGCTTTATTTCTTACAATTTTTCCATTTTTATCTAATCTATTCTTAAATACCCACTTAGTACCAACTATAGATTTATCACAAGATCTAGGTACTAGATTCCATACTTGATTCCTTTGGAATTAATTAAGTTCATCTTGCATAGCACTAATCCAATTAATATCACCAATCTAATTAATATCACCTAAGGCTTCATCAATAGAATTAGGTTCAAATTCAAAGAGTAATGTAAAATGATTTTCTATACTTTAAAGATTAAATCTAGTTTTAACACCTGACTAAATATTACCTATTACTTGTTCAAGAGAATGATGCAGTTTAAATCTCAGAGTAGAAGGACGTGTATACAAACTTTCAGAACTTTCCAACGTCCTTTGAGATTATGGTTCTGATTTAGCAAAATCTGAATTAATCTTTATTGACCCATCAAAATTCCCTTCCAGCTTGCTAGAAGTAGAGAAGTTTTTAAAATCAATTTTTAACATAGGTTCTTATTGAACTCATAGTTCATTAATTGATTTTTGATGAGAACCAAACAAAAAGTATATAATTAAACATAAGAATAAAAGAAAAAGTATATATCTAAACATATTGTTTTTTAAGAAAACAAAACAAAACAAAACAAAACAAAACAAGCGGATGATTAAACAAAGTATTATTTGATTATATTTAGGTAATTGAACAAAATCGATTAATTTGCTTAATGATTAAATATGTCGATTATATTTACAAGAAATTTAATCTTTTAAGTAGTGATCAAATGATCTTGAAGTTAGATTGTAAAGTGCATTTGTTTGTTATGTGTTAAAAGTATTTTTAGATGATATTTAATCTATCGGGTTGACGGCTCAAGGAAGAACCAAGTTAATGATGTAAAACCTTAAAAAACATAAAGAAAAGCTCACTAGCCTGAAGGAGCTGGCATGCTAGTTCACTAATCGATGCTCATGCTGACAAGTTTTGTCACGACCTGAGGAGGTTAGTTGTAGCAATTACTATATACCGTACAAAAGATTGTAGATTGAATTCTCTTACAATTAACGATCATTTTATATGATACACAAGGCTACAGCTACTACTAATTACCAAAAGTGCGTAAGCTTAAATAATATCATTTCATAATAAATAATAATATTATAAAAACATAACGCATAGTTTATTCACATAAAAGTTTACAAATACAGAGTCTGAAACGTGTCTAAAATCTGATTAATATAAAAATTACATATTCAAATCTATAATTAATCAAAAGTACTCTCCATCCTCATCCAGCTACCACACTGACCCCGTGTAGAAAACTAACCTCGGGCATGCAACAGCCCAACTCCACAAAGAGGTCGGCCTGCAAAAGAAAACTACAAGGACATAAGCTAACTAGCTTAGTAAGATAGTTTTCCTCAACTATACGACAAACAAGTTATACAATAGTTAAGTTCAGCTAAATAAATGCATGACAAATAGTATACTAAACAAATACATACAGATGACCAGGTACTGTATGCAACTCAGATTTAACACCCTCCGAAGTCAGGGTTGGAGATTCATCAGAACAATCAGATCCGGGTATCATGTTAGAACTTATTTTATAACAAAACTCCGGGTTTCGTTTTTAAAATGTAATAGTACATCCATTACCCGCTTTATGAAAATGAGTTCTACATATGATTGTGAGTAGGTTCACGCAACCCTCACTCACCCCTAAATAAAGGCCTTTAAACTCAACCCTTAGCTAGGCGATTGGCACCTCCAACACCTAGTCATCACGCGGGTCGGGATAAGGTCATATCACAAGTGTGCACCGTACGAAATCAATAACAATCAATAATCAACTCATCTATGACCTTTTGCTACCCTCGCATAATATGACTGCCGGAATTAGTTTACTGCATAATTTATGCATGATACAAGTTAACTTTTTTTAGTCGAATAAAAAGTTAAGTCATATTTAATCAGTGATCATTCCAAATCACAAACAATCGATCTCATGAATCTACTATGCAACAAACATTATATTATTGAAATTTAAAGTAGATTCACCATTAACAACAATTATCATGCACAAGCATAACCCAACCCCAAACACATTCATTTATAAATCATAATTTATATTCACTAACTATAAGTACAAACAAGTATAGAATCATTAAGAAAAACTCATTCAGCCATGGCTATCTCAAGGGTTGTAGTAGTTTAAGGGTAGCTCAAGGTTGATATCAAAGTCACCTGAGAATAATGAATATTTTGTAAGTTTGGGAATTTAAAGTTAACTAGTATTACAATTTGTAAAGTCTATTTTACTTAATTACATGAAATTGTCGATTTAAGCTTTTTATTAAATCGTTGTAACTTTTTCGTTTTAGCTCGGATCGTTATGAATTTATAGTCCATTTTGATAGTTTTCGAGCGTATTTTCTCGTAATAAGGTTCATTTTAGACATTGTGACTCGTAGTTTAAATTGTGATATAAAAATATCACAAAAATTATTATTTAAGTTTAAAAATTATAAAATATTAATTTTCGCTTTTTCTTAACATATTTATGATTTAATAATTATTTAAATCATATATTTGATATTTTTATTATTTTGAGTATATTTTCCTATTTTTGAGATTTTTACT
>JAMXBB010000004.1:55422139-55457209 GCA_024138015.1 Lumnitzera littorea | reverse complement strand
TATTCTACTATATATATATACCATACGATTATATATATATATACTAAAGTAATTATACATGGATACACACACACATATATATATATATATATATATATATTTACGGTACACATATACATAGATATACTATAGTTATTTATTGAAATACATAACACTAAGTATATGTATTCCTAAAAAAAATACATAACACATATTCTTACGTATAATATACTTATGTATATACATATATACATACCTAGCCTTATACATACATATACTATTCAATTTATGTATTTATGTACATAATGTATTAATAATGTTATATTTATAAGAAAATACTATACAAATACTATATTTATACATGTATATGCTTTCTAACATACATCTATACAAAAAAAATAAATAAATTACTTACCTATTTCTTTTAAGTCTTTCTTTTTCTTTTTCTTTTCCTTTTCCTTTTTCTTCCTTCTTTTTCTTCTTTCTTTTTCTTCCCTCTTTTCTTACGGTTTTAAGCTTCCAAGTTTTTCTTCTTCTTTTTCACGTTTGTTTCCCCTAATTTTTCTTGCTTTCAGTTTGGTTTGTAGAATTTGATTTCCAAATTTTATGTCTCCCTTTTTGTTCACGCAATTAGCCAGTTAAAGGGGCAAAATAAGAAAAATATCTTATCCTAATCTATCCATTTATGAGCATATGACAAGGTTAATCATATGTAATCTTTTCTTTTGTTTAACACTTGGCAATTTGTTTTAAAGCACATAGGTTGCTTGTTTGATTTTCTCCAAAATGTGAAAATTGAAGTGAGAAAGGAAAGAAAGAAAAGAGATAAATTAGAAATGAAAGAGAAGGAAAATAAAAATTAATAATAAATATATGTAATTTTACAAATCATGTAAATTATAACAATTCTCTTCATAAATTAATTTTTAAATATTTTTAAAATTTTATCAATTTAATTGGTACCCGTTATAGTTATAATTATAATTTTTACAAATTATTGTGGCGATTTCGTTAAAATTTCGTGCAAATAGCTAATTTAGTTGAAAATTGTATTCAACTATAATTATATCACTATTAAGAAATATTTAACTATTTTATAGGTTTATGTTTATAATTTTAGGGTTTCGAGCAATTTCGGATTCAATTTTTATTAATGGTGCGTAAACTAGTTTTTGGGTTTTAGTATGCGATTTAGGGTTTCAATCAATTCCTAGAGTTTTGTTATCGGTGTTATATTTGATTTATTAAACTTTGAAATCTTTTATTGTTACTAGCCTTATCAACTTTATTGTACAGTTTAGAATATTCGAACTTGAGTTAGGATTCAACTACTGTTTTCCTAGGGTTTACAAGTTTAATGCAACTAGCCATTAGAGCATTTAATGCACTATAACGGGAAAAATTAAATGGGATGATATAAATGCTTAACAACCCGATCAAGGATATGGAAGAATTGATCTTTTGCTGCAATATTCCAACATTCTTTTGTATTCTCATTGTCTATTATTCTCATTGTCTCTTCTATCCTAATTTACTAATATTTAGAGAGATTTAAAAGTATAGTGCTTATGAGTTATTAGTTATAAAGTATTGAGAGTTAAAAGCACTACACCAATAATCCTTATGATTAAGTGTTTGTGTTGTAAATAAAGATTGTGATTTATGTTAAGAGTTGTGAGTGTGAAATTTATGTAATTAAGTTTGTATGTATATAGCTCTTAAAGTTTGGATTGAGAAATCAATAAGATAGTGTGAAATCCTCAATTGAAAGCATTGTGCATCCGTAAAGACTACGAGGCGGTCCAAACTCCACATTATATCTGGGTTTGATCTTCTTTATCCTTATCTCTTTTAATTTCTACACTTATTATTATTTTATCATTATCTTGATTATGCTCATTGTTACTTTTAGTGTTTAATTTCAAAAATAATTACAATTTTTCCTTAAAATTCAATTCACCCTCCCTCTTAAGTTTAGCCTAGTATTCTACAATTGGTATTAGAGTAGTCTCTAATCACTTGCTTAACGGCATATTAGAGTAAAGCTCATGGCATCTAATACATTAGGCTTTCTAAAAGAATAAGTAATCAATTGGCCTCCTCTTTTAATTGGTAAAAACTATCCATATTAGGAATATAAGATGTCCATATTCTTGAAAGCATAAAATAGACTATTATGGTATATAATTAACTAAGGACTATTTAAGATAGAATGAAAAGAAGAAAGAGATTACTCGGATAATGATTGGAAATTACTTAATCTAAATGAAGTTGTTATGAATATTTTGCATTGTACCATAAATGAAAATGACTTCAATAGGATATGTGCATGTAAAAGTGCTAAAGGAATATGGAATGAACTACAAATCACATATAAAAGAACTAATAGAGTAAGGGATACAAAAATAAGCTTATTATGTGGACAATTTGAAAATTTTAGGATGGATCTAAATAAAACAATTGATAAGATGCATAATAGATTTATCAACATCATTAATCCTTTAAGTATTCTTGGAAAGACATTCAATAACCTTAAAATAAATTCCAAAATCCTTAAGTCTTTGCCAAGAGATTAGAAAGCCAAGAGAACTATAATTGAGAAAGCTCATGATCTTAACACAATGCCAAAAGAGCAACTTCTTGAAACTCTTAAAACTCACGAAATAGTCAAGAGGTAAAAAGAAGAATCCAAGAAGAAAACAATTGCTTTGAAGGCAACCAATGAGAACTCAAGTAGTGATGAAAGTGAGAATGATGATGATATGGCTACGATCACAAAAAATTTCAAAAAGTTCATGAAGTTCAATAAGAAATTAGCGAAAGACAAAAATGAAAACATATCTCGATCAAAAAAGAAGAAGAAGGAAATAATCAAGTGCTATGGTTACAAAAAACCAGGTCGCATTCAACAATATTGCCTGGATATTAAGAAAGCTAGGAAAGGAGCAAAGAAAAAGGCTATGATGACAACTTGAAATGATGGCAATTACTTTAAGTGACTTTGATGAGGAAATGTGCATCATTGCTATGGACAATAAGGTATGTTCTACTTGTAGTGATTCTTCATTTGATGAGTTCAAAAATATGTATGATAAGTTACTTAAAGAATTTATTAAGATTCAAAAAAAGAAAAAAATGATAAACCAAATGATGATTGAACTAGGAAGTGAATTTAATCTATTTAAAAATGAATGATGCCAAGAAAAGTTTAGAGGAGGATAATGAGTGCTTAAGATTAGAAGTTAATAAATTAAATAGAAACAATGAAGAATTGAATCTTAAAAATAAGAAGTTGGCTAAGAAAAATGATCAACTCAAAGAAAAGTGTACTTCTTTTGAAACAAAAGTTGAAAGCATGAAAAATAAGGATAATGTAGTTGATAAGCTAGGAAAGCTTCAAATGGAAAATGATATCTTTAAGTCTAACCTAGATAATTCAAAACAAACTATAGTTAAGTTCATAAATGGAGAAAAGAATTTGGATAAGCTCTTTCGCTCTTAAAGGCAAAGATTAGACAAGGCTGGAATTGACTACAGTAAAGAAAATATTTATAAGTCTTACAAGAGTTACTTTATAAAAGCAACGACCAAGACTTATAACTACTGCAGTAGATATGGTCTATTGCGCATACATATACAATACGTCACAATACCAATTTAAATCATAAAAGTAAAATAATTTAGGTTCCAAAAGGACAAGGATATATCATTGCTACTAACCATAAAGGACTCAAACTCATATAGGTATCAAAGAAGTAATTACATGTTTTTATAAGAACTTCAAATGGGAGCAACTCAAGAAACTTCAATCGAAAATGCTTAAAAAAATTCGAAATGCATCTAACATAGTATTTGATTCAAAAAACTCATTCAAGTAGTCTCCATACGATAACTAATATAGCTTATATGCACTTGAAGTTCTTTATACTTGCTTAGGTTACATTATGCATATTTTTGCCATTTATCAATTTCAATGACAACTATAAGTTCCCACATGTTTACATATGCTAATATTTCATACTTAAATAGTTAGCTTAATTTGATTATGAAATTATTCATAGTTGACCCATCCTCAACCACATTTGAGCTTACATAAGTATTTAAGGACTTAACTAGTGTTTTTGCAATTATTAGCTTTGCAAATCGTGCTTAAACTCTCATCATGTCATAATATACATTTATAACTAGCTTGGAAGCTTAAATTGCAAATATCATGCATTTTGTGCACATTTGAAATCACTCATGTACATTTAAGATCATATGCACAAATTTTACCATGCCATATCGAAAACTAGTTCACATGTGTTCAACTCGATCTATAGATTGTAGTTAAGTGATTAATTTAGCTTTTTTCTTTTTTTCTTTTTTTTGTTTTTATGCAAATTTAACTACCCTCGACCTAATTTAAGCTCTCATTGTTGCCTAAGAAATCATGTCATCATTTTGTCTATTTGCAAGCTATAAATTTTGATCATACTACCCTTATATCTAGAAGTACCATTGAAACTTGTTTAGAATGTTAAATTATCATGAACTTAATTTAGTGTGTATGCATGACATTAAGCTTAATTTATATTCAATAGTTAATTTTAATAATTTTAAGACTTCCAAATCCTTCTTAAGACATTTTCCTTCCAATATACTTAAATACGATGTTGAAACTTAGTTGAAGTATTGATTTGTCATAACTAAGCGCCATTGCTCAAAATTGGTCAATCATGCATTCACATGGCTTAATAATGATCTTTCTAGCAACTAATGACTTAATTTTGTTAAATCTAGCAAATCTTATTGAGAAATAAACTGTTCACACTCAATTGGACACAAGGATCATGCTCATATAGATTTCATGAATAAAACATGATATTTAGTATGTTTTGGCCACACTTGAAGTCATTCATAAATATCTTAGTCTATATATGCACAAATTTATTATGCATTGGTTTCCATGTCCAAAATCGAGTCTCACATGTTTATTTTCATCCCTAAATCATATTTGAGTAGTTAAATTAACTTGATTTGAATTTCATACATATTTAACCTCTTTAGACCCTTTTTAAGTTCTAAGTGTATTATGAAGCATTTCATGACTATTTATACCAATATGAATATTACTTAATTTGATCATACATCTTTTATGCTTTTTGATATCTTTCAAACATATTTGAAGCATAAACTTGTCTTGAATTTGGGGGAAATTTTATACTTACTCTTTAGCTATATTTATGCTTAACATTTGATCTTAAATAGTGATTTTACAATTTATAAAGCCTTAAAACTATATTATGTTCCAACCATACTCAAACATATATTTAAGATTTGCTTAAAGTATTAATGTGTAAAAACTCAATGCCTATACACATAATTTGCTCATATATGTACACTTTTACTTAGTTATGAACTACATAGCTTTTAAGATTTGATTTGATTAAATCTTAGGCATCTAGTTCAAATTTAAGATTTTTAGGCCTTAACGAACCCAAGTAAACTCGTTTAAAGTGTTGGAACACTCATTAAATCAATCAAAATAAACTTAAGTTAGCAACTTAGACAAATAAAGTGAATTTAACTAAGATTCTATAAAATTACAAAATACCAGTGTAACAGTACCCAAAACTACCAGCATACCGATATACCCTACTAAATAAGAAGATACATTATGTTCTATTCTTTGAACCGTCATGTCGACTCCTCACACTACCAGCATGTTGGTACCTCTGTTTCTAAGCATGAATAGCACCGATCCTTTCTCTATCTTACCCTCTTCTTCCCAAAACTCCTCTTTCTCTTCTCCCAAACCCTAAAATCCTTCTCTCTCTTCAATTTTCCGTCTCTAAAATTTCAAAATCATAATTTTCTTTCATCAATCATCTCCAAATCTATATAATCTCTCATCAATCTCTTCACTTCTTCAAATCACACTCTTCTCTTCTCCCTCACACAACTTTTACTCTCTACCAAACCCTCATCCACCATCACAACACCACCTTAATGAACTATAGCCACTTCTAAATAAACTATCACTATCTATCTTACTTCTTTCCTCCTCCAACTCAAGGATGATGATCCACCAATTACATGAATTACCAACTTCCAATCTATTTTACATATGCTCTTCATTATGTTTATCTTATGTTATAAATTTAGCCATTGGCCACTACTATTATTACTTTCTATTATCTTGCCTTGGCTATTATCTTACCTTTTGTTACTTATGTTACTTGTCTATGTTGTTTATTACTTGTAGCTCATGTTTTTGAACATTTGATGTGATATGAGCTGATCTTGATAAATTCATTTGTTACTTGCCTTTAGTGTGGTTTTTGGCCTCTTTTGTTTCACTTTTGTAAGGGGCATATCCTAAGACTTAAGCTAGGATTATACCGAAATTTTAACTTGAATTCTCTTCTCTCTTCTCTCTTCATCGCTTGGACCCTCCTCTTTTTGATGAGGTCAAAGGAAGAAAAATATTCAAATTGTTAGAATATAAAAAAATAAAAAATAAAAAAAAAGAGTGTATTAAATTGAATTGATAGTAGTTACTCAAAAAATGATATTGATCCTATAGCTTTGGTATATCTTGATTTATTGAAAAAATGATATAACCAATACGTGAAGTTATTAAAAAGTAAAACTTAGTTCCTTAACATATCAATACTCTCTTTTTACAAACATTCCATTTATCTTTTTAATTACTAAATAGCTTAAAACCGAATGCTTTATTTATGAGGAGTATTAGATTGAGGGGGAGCATTTAAAGAATTAGATTTTTGTCCTCATAAAAAACAGAGAGATTGTTAAACCTAGGATTCTTTATTTGAATTTGATAAGAACAAAATAAAAAAATGTATAATTAAGCATGTTGATTTTGATGAGATCAAAAGAAAAAGTATATATCTAAACAGGTTTTTTAATAGAACAAAACAAGTGAATAATTAAACTAAGTATTATTCAATTATATTAAAGTAATTGAATAAGATCGATTAATTTACTTAATAATTAAATATATCAATTAACTTTATAAGAAATTTAATTTTTTGAGTGGCAATCAAATGATCTTGAAGTTAGATTGCAAAGTGCATTCGTTTGTTGTGTGTTAAAAGTATTTTCAGGTGATATTTAACTTATCAAGTTGATGACTCAAGAAAAAACTAAACTAAAGATATAAAGTCTTGAAAAACACAAAGAAAAGCTCACTAGCTTAAAGGAGCCAGCATGTCGATTCACTTGCCGGTGTTCATGCTAATAGTATAATTTATTATCAGTAAGGATAAAATTCTAACATGTTGATAAGTCTGATCCAACCAACCGTTAAAGTATTTAATGTACTATAATGGGAAGAATTGAATGGGATGATATAAATACTCAATAATCCAACCGAAGACAAAGAAGAATTGATCTTTTGCTGCAATATTCCAACATTCTTTTATATTCTTATTGTCTATTATTCTCATTGTCCATTCCACCCTAATTTGCTAATATTTAAAGAGATTTAAAAGTGCAGTACTTATAAGATATTAGTTACAAAGTATTGAGAGTTAAAAGCACTATACCAATAATACTTAAGATTGAGTGTTTGTATTGTGAATAGAGATTATGATTTGTATTAAGAGTTATAAGTGTAAAACTTATGTAATCAAGTTTATATGTGTATAGCTCTTAGAGCTTAGATTGAGAAATCAATAAAGTGAGGTGAAGTTCTCGATTAAAGACATTATGTGTCCGTGGAGACTAAGAGATGGTGCAAACTTCATGTTATATCCAGGCTTGATCTTCTTTATCCCTATCTCTTTTAATTTCCACACTTATTATTTTTTATCATTATCTTGATTATGCTCATTATTATTTTTAGTGTTTAATTTTGAAAAGAATTGCAATTTGTCCTTAACACTCAATTTACAACTAAACCATACTTGTTTACATCCAAACTTAAAGTTCTGGTTAGACTAAACAAATCTATATATAATAGTTCTAAAAGTTTTTTAGTAAAGATGATGTTTTTACCTTCATTGGAAACTAAACTCATCGTACTTTTCATATAAGCAAGACAATGAATATCATTTTGAACCTTTATCTTTGGCAAACCTTTTACTAAATTCTTGTTTGATAATTTCTTTATTTGATAAAAGTTCGCATGCCCCAACTTCTTATTCCATAGAAAAATATTATCACTCACAAACAAGAAACAACTTTCTAAATTAATTTCTGCAAACTTAATTAGACAAATGTTTTTCTTCCGATATTCTTTAAAGATCTTAGATTCATTTTTATCGAAAGCTATGCATTTGTCATGTTCAAAAGTTATCTTATATCCTTTATCACATTGTTAATTGATACTTAACAAATTATGTTTTAGTCCATTTACTAGAGATATGTTTTCAATTGTATGGGGAGGAAAACTAACCGTACCTGTTGCAACTATCTTGCCTCTATCATTATCTCCAAATTTAATATAACCATCTTCTTTTCAAACCAAGTTTGTAAACAATGAGGTATTATTTTTTATGTGCCTTGAGTAGCCACTATCGAGATACCATGCTCCCTGCATTTTGGTTTTATGTTCCTTCATTCATCACAGATAAATCAACTCCACTTACAAACCCAGCAAAGCTTGGGTCCTTTAAAATTTAAGCTCTTGTTTCGATTTTTTACTTGATGATTTCTGAGCTTAAAATTTTTATTGAAGCAATATTTTTCAATATGTCTTAGCTTGTTATAAAAGAAATAAGCATAGGGTTTCTAAATTTTATATCTATTGTTCACCATATTTCTTGAGATTGGAGTTTCATAATTTTTTACATACTTTCTAATCAAGTTCCTAAAGTATCCATTTACTTGTGAACACTTTCTGTTCTAATCAGAGGAAGCGCTGCTTGACTTTTTGACTTGCTTAATAGTCTTTTCTTCTGTTTTATTATCAATCATTTCTTTATTACTTGCTTCTCTAAGTCTTACAAACAATATCTCCCTTTTTGAATGTGAAGATTCACTATTTTCATAACCCAATCTAATTTTAGTTTGATCAATACAATGACATGAAATGAGCAACTGGAGTTTCTTATTACTTTCACCAAATTTTTTGAAAGTATTTTGTATTGAATTTGACAAGACATCCACTCAATCTTTTAAGTCTTTTATTTCTTCTTTCAGAATCAAGTTCTCATTTACTACATCTTCCTTAGCAATGTATAATCCTTCCACATCATTTTTTAAAATATTGTTTTCATCTATTAGTAGTTTATTCATTTGAATAAGAGCAACTTTTTCTTCTTTCAAGATTCGATTCTCATTATCAATTCTTATATTCTTATCATTAACTTTAATAAGAGCTTTTAATAACTTATTTATTTCAGCACATATATCTTCTAAAATTTCATCGTCAAATTCGGAGCTTACCTCTAAAAGAGTCATTAAACACAAGTTTGCTTCTTCGATTTCATCTTCTATATTTTCTACTTCAGTTTCTAACTCATCTAAGCCACTCCATGTGGCCATTGACGATTTGTGTTTCTTTTTGTATTTATCCATTTTCTTTATCAGTACTAGACATTCATATTTGATATGTCTTGGTTTCTTACACTCATAGCACACGATCTCTTTCTTCTCTTTAACTTTCTTCTCTTCTTTCTCTTTGTAACATTTTCCTACATTATTCTTGTTTTTGTTAGAGGAAAATCTTGTCGAATTATAAACTTTCTTACCTTTCTTTTTCAATAGACAACTTAAACACCTAACTAGCATTGATGCATCTTCTTCCTCATCTTCATGAGATTTGTTACTTTCAAAATCTACTTCAACATCCTTAGCTTTGAAGGCCACAGGCTTTCTCTTCAAATCTTCTAACATACTTTCTAACTTGAGGAATTCGACTTCATAAACCATTAGTTTGCTATGTAATTAACTAAGATTGAGTTTTGCCATATCACATACTTCCTCAATAGCTATCTTCTTTGCATTCCACGCCTTAGAAATGATCTTTAGTATTTTCCTAACAAGATTTGCATCACTCGTCTTTTTTTTCAAAAGATGGTAATTCGTTAGTAATAGCAATGAAACTACTAAATAAATCTTTTATATCTTCACTAGGAAAGATATGAAATGTCTTATATTGTCGCATTAAGGTATTGATTCTTGTCTCTTTAATGGTGTCTAGTCCTTCATATGTCTACACTAATGTATCCTAAATCTCCTTCGCTGTACCATAAGAAAAGATTAGATAGAATTCAGAAGGTGCAATAGTAGAAAGAAGCAAATTCATAGCCTTTAAATTCAATTCATCTTTGGTGATTTCTTCTATCATAAAGGGTGTTTCTGAAACTTTAACATCTCTATTTGAAATAATTCCTCAAACCTGATAGTCAATTGCCTTGATGTACATCTCCATCTTGAACTTGCAATAAAGAAAATTCGTGCCATCAAAGAATATAGCCTTGCTAAGTTGAACAATCAATTAACCACTACTTTCTGTCATTGATCTTAACACTTTGTAATATTAGAGTGAGGTTCTGATACCAATTGTTGATACTAGTAAGATATTAGGAGGGGTAGTGAATTAATATTTTTTTACAAAAAACTAAAACTTTAGATTTAAAAAAAAAATAAGATCCCTCTCAATATCTTAAGTGGCGTGATAAGTAGTTAGAAATTGATTATTAACTCAAGGAGCAAATAACAACAAAGAATAGAAAGTAAATAAGATAGGAAGCAAGAAGATCAAGCAAGCGATTTTATAGAGTTTCAACCTTTTGCTTATCGCTCTCTTTTAACTCCACTACTGAGAACTCAGTTCTCCTTACCAATATCATTCCACTAATTCAAACTTTTCAAAAAAAAAAAAAAGACAAATACCAATAAGAGATTACAAAAATATCAAGTCGCTTCTTTATCTTATCTCATTAGTTTTTTCCTAAGCTATATACAGGACTTAAAGAACTCTCTAAACCTCTCATACTCCCAAATACAATAAAACTTTTACAAAGAAAATGAGATAATATAAGCAAATAACATTTTAAAATTTTCTCTAAAAGTAATAACAATGTAAAAATGAAAACAGATTTCGCATTTTGATAGAGTTTCTAACAAAATTTCTTACTATTCATGAGACAAATTTAAATTTCAGTTCTTATATTTTTTTGTAACCCTTCTCAATCTAGTGCTGCTTCTATTTATGTTTGATCAACCTCTTTGTAACAGCAAACGGCTATCTCTTGATTTTTCTCCAAAATATCTTTATTCAAACAAAATTAGTTTTGATATTGGAAAAGTATCCTATGAAAATAGGAACCAAAAATTGAAATTCAAAAATTTGAGCCAAGCTGTTCCGAATTTATTTCTTTACCAAGATCGTATAATTCAAAAGTTACTATATGTTATGATAAGTTCCAATCCTCATCTGATTTTGTGTAGCTTCGAAGCACATTTCGAATAATAAAGATAAGGATAAAGAGATATAAACAAATCAAGCACTACTTATTTAACTACCATGTACAAATCTTCTCCCTTCTTTAATATCTTTATTTAAATTTTGTCAAAACAATTCCCATAAGAGGTTAGGTTAGATTACTTAAAGATATTCAAGCTTATCTGTAAGATATCTTTAAGATTAAGAATTTGAATCCAACAAACCTTATCTTGAGATTGTTAAACTCAACTTGTTCAAAAGGTCCTCGTATAGAAAAAATAATATATTAGAATCCTCTTCTGATTAATATTTTTACTATATTTCAATTCTTGAACAATTCTAACCAAGATTGTTAGAAAACATATTGCTCAAATCTTAATAATGCAATTTTCCGAATCTAATTCTTGAGCATTTTTTAACTTAAATTCCAATGGATTTAACCAACTTTAGTGGAATGAAATTGAACATATTACTCAAATATGTTCAAAAAGGTGAAAATAGGCTTTCTTGCACATTTATCCAACTTAAATTATTTAAATTAATCAAAAAGGAATTTAGAAGCAACAGCTGATCACATTACTGAATGCAAACTGTGAATTTCTAATCGTTTGTTGATATATATTTTGACATACATTTTGACGATTTTGATATCCTTAAGCTTATTTTCCTCTCAACACTTCTCATATATTCTAACAATCTTAATATCCTCAAGTTTATTTTCTTCTCAACACTTCTTTTCTTTAAAAACATCTTGCATTTTTACAAAACTTGTTAAGTTTATTCACATATTTTTGTTATCATCAAAATATATTAATAGATAACTCAACATATACAAAGAAGATTATATGTAATATGTATTAATGTATATAATGGCACTATAAGTACATTTTAGAAGCAAATGTGTAACTTCATTGATTTAACATTTAATTGGCTTAAATTTAATCATTCAATATTATTTGGTATATCATATATTTTAATGTATGCAATTAAAAATTATATTATCTATATATATAAATGTAGGCACTACTTTCATTTATATAGAGGTAAAATAGTAATCTTATTAATTTATTATTTTAATCGGTTTAATTTAGCTAATTGTTATTTTTTAGGGATATCTTTAATTGTTTAGTATCAAATTTATATAGTTTGACATAATTCTTTTCATTTAGATTATAATTTAGAGTCTTGTATCTATTTAGGTCTTAAGTTTCTTAATTGATTCATAATTTCTATTTATTGTTATGCAAATTTAAGATTTAGAGTTTTTCATTTGGAATTTTAATCAATTTTAATTTCTTTAGTCTTGTCGAGCCTCAAGAAATAGCTATCAGTGTTCGATTTCAACTTTAACTTCAAAATACTAAATTTGCGAGGTTTTCAAATTCATAGTAACTCAGGGGGTTTTCTTTATTTTTAGTTTGAAACATATGGTTAGGGTTCAAATTAGACATTTTAACGTTGGATTTGATTTAGGGTGTGTTTTTAAACTTAATGTTGGGTTTCAAAGGCACATAAGGGTTAATTGGGCTTATCATTAGGTTACGATAAAAATTAGGGAGAGATAAAAGAAGGAAAAGTTAATTTTTAAATTTTGTTATTCGGCTTCGGTAAATAATTTAAAAAACTTTTATTTTTTCCAGTTGTAATTTAATAAAGAAAACTATAAAAAGAGACTAAAAAAAAAAAATTACGAGGCAATCTCAACTAAATATGTACATCAACTATTTTAACGTTCAAAAGTACCAAGTAAGATGATGTTAAGGGTTGAAGACCAATGACAGGGTTGAAGACCAATGACAGGGTTGAAGGTTCCACTATTAGAGGAAGAATAAGGGAAGGTGAAAAGGTAATGGAGAATTTGGTTCAGTTTCATTTCAAGGGCCCAAGGGTTCATTAGATGTGGTTGTCTAGGCTCATAGGTTGTAGTGGTGGCCTGGGTTCTTGGGTTCATCATGAAGGTGGTTTGGACGTGTGCAGGTGGTGGTCTCAGGCATCTAATCATGGTGGTTTTGGCATGTGCAGGCACATGGTAGGACGGGCTAGGAACCGGTACATGGTAAGACGGGCTAGGAACCGACTTATGCTAGTTTGGGCATGGGTTCATGGTGGTCTAGTTTACGGGTTCATCACAAGTTGTGGTTAGGTTCACTAGAGTGGTGTGGTGGGTCCATCGAGGTTTGTAGTAGCGTTTAAAGTGACTGGTGGTTACTGCTTGAGAAAGCAAAAACAAAAAGGAGACATTGATAGCCAAATGTAGGAATTTTTTTTGTAATTGCTATTATGCACTTGAAATGCAAATAAATACAATACTAAAATTCCATAAGCCATAGGTGGGGAAATGAAAAACTGCTCAAGATTTCATGGCACATTTCTCTGAAGACTTCCCTCTGATCGGACTCTTTAGTAAGCAAGATGGTTATATCTTCAGAGGATAGCAGCTAGATGGACTGGGCGAATGGAACACTCGATCTGTTCTCATGAGCAAGACAAACCAAATACATGATTTACATATAGTATTCTATATGGAACGGGTGCTTGGACCTTAGCTAAACAATTGGGCACAGCCGCACGGCAATGAAGAAGCTTCAGAAAAAATCAAAAGCTTTGAAAGTTCCTTTCCTGGGTTGGTTTCTTAGCTCCATGGTGTAGTTTCTTATTGTCAACAGAAAGTGAAACAACTAGGCTGTAGAGAATCAAGGAAATTTGTATTTTACCGGGCTAATTAGACCAGAAAGTTGTCTACTCTGATCTACAAGCTTCCAATGAGAAATGGACGCATTAGCTAAGCTAACAGTAGAGCAATTCTTCTTTCCAATCAGCCTTGCTATCTCCAATCGAAGGTTCTCCTTAAGAGCAGCAATTCTTCTCCAACACGTCACACTTCAGTAAGGAACAACTCACTAACTAACTCTCACACTTCACACATCTTCCCTTTATTTGCTTTCTGCTGACTCTTACTTTTATTCCCACCTAAGCACTCACTAATGATCATATTTACAAAAATACCACCCTAATACAGTAGTTCTATTATTAACATATGCCTTTATAGCAAAGACAACACAACAATACAGCTATATCAGCAACCAACATCCAACACAGCACACCACCGCAACCCTGAACAAAACAGTAACAACTACACCACCTTCAATCCCACACAAACATATATATAGCTATATTATAGTATTCGTAAACCACTACTTAACTCGTCTCTTATAAACCTTCCATATAGGAGGTCTTAAGGTCGTATCAGAAAGAGTATGTAGACCTTGAAGGAAAGAAAATGCTTAATTTCAAATAAAGTTCGGAAATGATGTAGAGAAATGAAGGCTGAGAGACAAGCTGTGAATTCTATATGTCAGGGTTCTGCTGCCGACATCATCAAGATTGCGATGATAAACAGTCATTCTGTGATTGTTGGTAGAGAAATAGAATTGGATCAGTAGTTGTCAGGTTTTCAGATGGGCCAGTGCAGGATCCTTTTGCAAGTGCATGATGAATGCTGGTTCTCTCATGACAAAGAAAACTGCACAATTGCTGCAAATTAGCATGGGAAGGAGCTGTTTCTCTATGGTTTCCTTTACGTCTCAAATTGAAATTGGGAGAACTTGTGGCACCACAGAGCTTTGCCATGTAGAGAATTTTTACGATAAATAATTGACATCAGTTGCAATGAAATGAGTAGTTTATTTCTCTATCTGATGACTCATTTGAAGGTGTGGTTTCAATGGCTCTGGGGATATCAATAACTTGATGAAATGCAGGCATGAGGATTATGGTTTTAGGAGTAAGTTATTTGATGAGAATATTAAAATTCTAGCCATCTGCAACTGGAGTTGGCACAAATTCTACAGATCAGACCACTGGTTCAAGTTTTTTTCTAATGGAAAATTGGTGTGGTAGTTAAATAACATTATGGTCTGACAAATGGATGTCAAGGGGTACCTAAAGTGAACTGACCGGGTGAGAGATGTAATCTGTATAAGGATTGCAATGGAGGCCCCAGTGAGTTCCAATTATTAGAGGAAGGGAATAGCAGATTTCTATGATGAAGTGTGGAGTAGCACTCAAGTCCTGATTCCTGCTGCAACTCAGCTTGATGACACATGGATGGATGAGATTAATTGGCTTAAACCAATCTAGAACATGTACAATGCTGCTGTTGACCTGGGACAGGCTTGAGAATACCAACCTAAGCAGTCCTGGCCATAGGTGGTATGGTTCTCCAATGCTATTTTGAGGCAGCCTTCATCATCTCAGCGCAATAAATAGGTTGGTCGAAGGGGTTGCAAGCCAGAATTGCTGCTTCTATGCACAAGTGTATCTGAAATGTACACCCACTTCTTCCATTGTCGAGTTTGGAGGGGCCTCCCCTTGGAGATGTAGAGCTCTGAAATTTTTTCGGACTGCTATTCTAGTTTGGGGGGTTTGTCTGCCTATGCTTATTTGAAAGGCCGAATTGTTTGCAAATGGAAATTAGCATTCACCTTAGCTGTTTTTTTTACGATCAGTCAAAATTCATCTAAAGTTAGTCGATTCATCGTAATACACATGGTTTACTTTTTCTAAGCCAATAAGCTTAAAAATATGGCACTCTTGTTATATCAAGACAAAATCAATATGTTTTGATTGTAATCCTGTACATTCTATAAGTTTTATAACCAGCTTGGTTTCCAATATCAATAAAATAATTGCCCTCAGCCCTCCAAGTGAACAATGACATTATTGTTGAGGAAAGAAAAGAACATCTTGAAACTCACATACTAAGGATTTCATTCACATAGATGTGAGATGGGAGGGAGGAAATTATTACCTCTTCAAGCTCATTCATCAGAATGGTACACATGTCGACGGTATTGAAACCTGGTACTAACAAGAGGTACTTCTGCCACTTTGTCTCCATTGATCTTAGGAATGTAAACAAATAAAAGTATGGGTAAGACAGTCAAATGCTATGGAAATATGAAACTTGCACTTGACCTAAGATGCAAGGAAATCACAAGCAAACAAGTTCACGAGAGATGTACACAATGATTACCTCACATTAGCCATAGAAATCAACTCATCATTTTTCTCCACAAGCACCGTGTAAAATCCTTGAAGATTTAGACGTTTATGGTCCAATCTGCCAAAAAAGGTAGGGCAGGAGGTTGGAATTGAGCATTAGACTATCCTTTTTGTTAGTGTCGAGTTCAACATACTAGGGTTATGCTCCAAAAAAAAAAAAAAACACACACACACGCACATCTAAGAGGTTTCTTTTATTTTAAAAAAAAAAAAAAGAAGAAAAAACCTAGAATGCAATGTACTCTTACATGTATATATGTACCGAATTAATATCTCATATCCATTATCAGTAAAACGCAATTATCATTCAACTAATATATCAATCTTAATTCATTATTATTCCATATAATGAGCGATTAGAGATAATTTTAGAATAGTATTGTCATCACCTTACAATTTTATTATTAAAATCATACACTTTAATGATATAAGAAAGAACAAAATATTCAAAGAATACTTTTATCATGTTAAAAGGTCGATAATAACATGATAAATAAAATGACTCATACGCAAAGAAAAATAAATGTTTAAATGATATAAAATCCGTATAGCCTAGGACGCATCACTAGTAGTGTTTACAATCTACTTGAAGAAATATATTTGCTCCTTATGAGAAGAGTAAAGAAACCAGATTATGCTAAGTAGGCAACTGAAGTCAAATTTAATAGATATGACTATGGTACTTGAATCCTCACCAATATATATATGATTATGTAGGATTGTATTCTATTCCTAGTAAAGGGAAGAAGTTCATGGAACATAATCCAGAAAGGTTGACAAACTTATATTTGAAGTGCTTCAAAATATATGCAAACATAACATGAAGAACAAGGAAGTACTTCCATGTATAAAGGAAGATGTATTACAGTCTTACCCTCTATTAAAGATGATATCTTTAACAAGATCTCTATTTGTGAAAGGATCTTCAGCCGTCTCCAAACACTCATGCATCACATCAAGAGCGATGCTTAATCTGCAGTTATTTTCTGTTTCAGCTCCTATGCCAGGAATATGAATGCCATTTCTGATTGGCTTGATTGGCTTCAGTAATGTCCATGTCAAATTATAAGAACCCACTGCTTTCAGTTTTTCTAAAAGATCATATAGGACTGCAGACATCTGCAAGAATGCAATAATGTAGCATCCGATTATCCAAATTCATGTGTGCTATATTCTATCAGGATGGAGAAAACCAAAATGAAAAACTACCACATTTGGAAAAAGAATGACAGCTGCATTGAATACATTGCCTTGAATCGTGTACAACAAAGTAATGATGATGCATTCTCAGGCAACCTATCTAAAGCATCAAACGATTTATGCAGTTCTCATTAAACTCATGCACGTAAAACCATACGATTCTTTTGTCGTTGACACCTCAAGGTCTGTCTATTTTTCTCTATGCATGAGAAACAGAAGAAATCAAATGGAGTAAAGAGTTAAAACATATTCAAAATCTAATTCATGTCAAATCAAGAAGGGTATCAGCTATCTCAGTGGAGCAAATTATATCCCATTTGGGGAAAACAAAAAAAGTGTAATTTTAAGCATTGTTTGAAACATCACTATATCCCTAAAAGAAAATGAGACTTTTTAAGTTAAGAGATATACGTAGGCCTTTGGTCATTAAGAATATGAATAAAGCATGCCCAGCTCATCCAGAATTTCGAAGAGTAGGTACAAGAATCATTCTATATTCACTTAATGTGGTCTAACACTTTAAACTAGTCAGGAGGAACTAGATTTGGTTTCATTGAATCTCATGTATTTTTCTTTACGATGGCAGAGTTCCTAAGTTGTTGCTAACCATTTTAATTATTCATGGGAGACACTTAGCAGTGAGAGTATTGTATACAGTTACTGTGGAGTTAGGGTTAATGGGGACTATCAAACGTTTTATCGGAACTAAATTTGAAATTCATGTACTGGTTCTTTTTTCTTCATTTTCTACTTGAACAATTTAATTATTTAATCAAATAGTACATTATACCTCCAAGTAAGAACTGCCAGTGCAGTGCAGTTGACCTTTTTTGGGAATATGATAGTACATCTTGCCCAAATAACTTTAAGACATGAGAGTACAATTTTCATTAGCACCCTCTTATACAAGGAGGCAATCAAGGAATATGCCAGCAGGTGAATTTACATATTTATTGTTACCATTGACAGATTTTAATTTTTGGGGAATGCAGAGGACTATACTTATAATTGAACTCTGCACTTTGAGAATCAAACAAAAAATTTCTTAATGAGTGCTCTCGAAATATTCATTAAGAATCTTAAAAGAAAATCTATACTTTTTTATATTGATTATACATTCTAAAAGAAAAAGCAAATTTATTTTCCCTTGGCATTATGATGAAATCATTTTAGCATTAGGTGTAACTCCCATGATGGAATGTGATTCCTCAAGTTTGTATTTTTGATATACTCCACAAATCTAAAGTGTAAAAATGCATCCCACCAAATAAATACAAGAACTTGTCCCATTCACACATTTAGTTAACACCTTTGTATGAGATCTGTAATTGATTGGACCTGATTTTTTTTTTTTTTTAATTAATTAAAGCAATTTGGTTACTTATGAAAGGGCTTATAATCAAGACTTAAATGATACATCTAAAATATTTGTGAACATATTTAGAATTAAATAATCACAGCTGAAATATTTCTTGTACATATTTGAGGTATTATGAATATAGAGGTCTTCTATATTGTAGTATTTGTAATGTCTTTACCATATAAGTGCCTCCATGCTAGTGCTGGGAATTATCTTCATGGCATGCTAAGCATGTCTATTCTGTCCTGATTATTAGAGAATTTCAAATGCCCTTATCATATAAGTGCCTTCAATATTAATGCTGGGAATCTTACTCATCAGCATGCTAGTCTGTATGTCCTGTCATTATATTAGAGTTTCTACATAGACATTAAAGCAGCTTCAAGCACAGATAAAGTAATTAAATTCCAAACATCAGCACTTTTATTTTGAAGACAACAACCTGTGTGACATAAGAATAAAGGATTAAATACCTTTTCACATGTAGAGCTGCAATAACAATTTTCACTAGAATGTTGAACACCTTCCCTTTTACTGAAGCACTTGATATGATCTAAAGGAATACAAACAAAAATTAGACATACACAATGAGAGATACAAACGAACAGGTCCTGCCCCTAATAAGCAAATGAAATCTTACATTTATGCTCGCATTGGACACAGTTTAGGTAACTGTCGTCTTGGGAATGTTCACCATCTTCCTCATGCTCGCCTTGTCCACATATTCCATAGCAGCATGATGGACAAAACCAATCACCGCAAGGATCATCCTGCAAACATGTATGATCTCATCAATTTTGATGAAAGGGAAAATAAATTATTTGCAAAATACGAACTGAAAAATGTTCAACCTTCAGACCAAAGCAGCTCTGATGGAATGAGGATGGGCATTTGACACATAGAATTAGTTCACGCCCATAATGACAAACAGAACAAACTTAATTATTTTCCCCTTTGTGCAGATGGCTAACAGTGGAATCATCTGGGGAGCTCATTTTTTTCACATTTAATGTTTCCATTTCACAATTTAAAAGATTCCTTCCATCTTCCAGAAAAATAGCAGCAGCTGGCCTGCATTCTGATCTACCTGCATGATGGACAAATCCACTTAAAGTCAATACATTACCACAACACTTGCACTCGATACCATCACGAAGAAGACGCCCTACAGCAGAACTGGTGCTGTCATTGCGGCAAAATACCTTCGCCATCAGCAATATGGTGATGTTATCTATCAACCCCCCCAGTATACTTTTTGGATTGTGCTAGAATAGCCTGGGATAAACCACCGGTTGTGCTCTTTGTCTCAAGGTTGATAAACGAGTTAACCTCATATTGCCCGTGCTTAAGGTTGAGCGGATTTTCTCCTCGATTTTCTTGAAACATCCTTGTTCCAAGTTCACAAAAAGTTTCAACTACTCTTGCAAAACCACAATTTATACTTCTGACTATAGAAACAGGTTGCCATCCTGACGGCGGCAAAGAAAGCGATTCCTGGTAAGACCGCTCCTATCATCAAACGTTCGAACTCCCACTGAAAACTAACAATATTCGCAGATTCAATGAGGAAAATCGCGCCCTTCACTTACTTTTCGTCAACGCCAGAGATTTAAGGAAGGTCTTCAGCCCGATCGTCGCCTCTCGAGAGCCCAAAGACGCCCTATCAAATCGAACCTCGTCTGTTTGCGTCGCATGAGTAATCCTCTTTCTTATATTAAGATATTAGCATTGTTTGCATCAAATTCGTATATAATAGATAATTTATTTAAGTTAATTGAGTCAATAAATTTAAAACTCCAAACAAATATAAAAAACTTAAATTTATTAATCGAAACTTTAATTATATACAAAAATTTTAAACCTTAAACATTTGTAATTATAAGAAATTGACCTCAAACTTGATAAAAACTTTAATTATATATAAAATTCCTAAATTCTACCCTCGTATATACATGAGAAATCAAACTCAAATCTAATCAAAACCTTAAAATTGAAATTTTAAATTTATAAATGTACTTATTTGTTACAAGGAAAAAAACCCTAATTGAGCCAAATAACTTAACGATGAGCTCAATCTTGTAAAATCGTTAATGCTTATAAATATGAAAATACTAGATTAATTTATTAAAAATTGTAATATTATTTTATAATTATTATTAACCTTATATTTTCATAGATAATTTAATATTATGTTAATTTAGGTATTCTGGGTTATTTAGATAAAGTATAGTAAATAATAATAACATGATTTATAATTTACCTTGAAATTGTATTATTTACTATTCTAAATATTATTTGTAGTATTAGAAATGTGTAAAGATATTCTAATATTTGTTTATTAATTTATGATATTTAATTTTTTATTTTCCCTCTTACTTTACCTTTTTCTCTATTTTATTTTTATTTCCAAATTATTTATGTATAATATATAAAATATTCAAAGAGTTACTCAAGTCAACATGTACTTATCAATACATTAAAATCCTTATAAAATACATTTGATCTTCCTTATCTTTTCCTTTTCTCTTCTTTTTTTCTTTTCTTTTTCTTTCCATCTCTAGCTTTCTTAATTTGTTTCTAATTTACATGTGTATTTATTTTACTTTTCTTTTGTAAATTAAAATAAAAGGCATTTGACACAACTTCCATCTTCTTCTTCCTCCATTACTCGCCATTTCCTTTTTACTACATAATATAAACTTCATTTTAAACCACTTTAGGAGAAAGGCAAGAAAAGAAAATCAATCATCAAGAATAAATAACCATATACTCTTTATGTTTAAGTTTATTTCTTCTATTTTTTTAAGTATATTTATTTCAATGTATATATTTAGTTTAAGTCTTTTCTTATATACTTATGTGTGTGTGTGTATATATATATATATATATATATATTGTTATATCCTAGCCTTTATGAATGAAATTATATGTAGTTGTGTTAAAGCTTATGGATATGAGCATGTTTCTTTTAGAAATTAAATCTACAAATATGTACATATATACTAGCATATATATATATAGATACTTACCATAAAGATATACATGTTATAACTATATGTAAGTATATGCTATATGGTTAACTAATTAGGGATATATAAACATGTATATATATATATAATATGTACATAAACTTGTGTATAAAAGAAATACTAAATTTCTACACATATATGTACAAAATTGAGTATATAAATGTGTACATAATATATGTATATTAAAGATTCTTAGAAAATAATATTTAATAAAAATATAAAGATACATATAAATAAATACATATAAAAGTACGTATAAACGTATACATTCATATGTAAACATGTATAGATATATGTATGTAAACATGTGTATATTTATATAGGTACATATACTAATATACTAAGTATAAGTGTATCTAATAATATTAAGTATAATAATATAAATATGAATACCTATTTACATATGTAAATGTATGAGTGTATATAATAATATATTAAACATAGGTACATATAATAAAATATTAAACATAATAAAATAATTGAGGATATAAGTATGTACATAAACACATAAATACATAAGTGTAATTGTACATATACAAAATATATTCATTTAATATAATATATTATACATAAACATATATTATGGGTCAAAACTATAATACATAATTAAGGCCCATAATCTACTAATTAATTAAATATGATAAGATATAAATCTTCTAATTAAGTATATAAAATTTAAGAAATGTAAAAAAAACTTCAAAATAATTAAGGAATAATAATAAAATTAATTAAGTAAATTAATAATAATAAAAAATTACAATAAATAGTAAATTAAGCTTAAAATAAGAAAATAATGAAGACTACATAAATTAAAGTTAAAATTAAGAAATCGAAAAAATATAAAATTTAAAAATTAACTAAGTCATAAAATAATAAAGAAAACTCGAAAATTAGTAAATAAAAATATTTGAGCTATAAAAATGGGAGTTAGAATGAAAAAGTTACATATGACTGAAAATTTAAAATAAACTGAGAAAGCTAGGTAGAAGATTTAAGTTAAATTATATTTATACTTTACTTAGGTTATAATGAAAAATTAGGCAAACAATAACAAATATTTAGTTGATTAAAGAACTAAGCTTTTCTAAACACTTATAAGTCTTATTATTTTTTAAGTACTAGATTATCAAATTTTGAAAATTCCAAAAGCTTAGAAAATGAGCATTAATTCAAGTGAGGGAGTTCTAATAACCCGTTATCTACTTGTACGTATTATTTGTGTAATGTTTTGCTGATTGTTACCGCCTGTATGTTTGAATGACTGTTTTGTTTGTTTACTATTATCCGTATAATCACCTTCTTAAATAGGAAAATATAAATATTTGACAAAAATAACTAATTATATTGGTCATGTGTCTATGATTCAATTGATGTATTAATAGAGAGTACTAGCTTTGTAAATTTTTTAGAGAAATATTTTGGGAAAACGTTTTTTCAATCTTAAATAGATTTTTGTATGATTTTTATAAGGGCTCGTAGTTCCCGTAAATGATATTTTATTATTAAGGCAAAACTCATATGGGATCTTTAATTGATAGCGAAAGGACTCTCTTTATTGTACCTATAGGCCCTTAGATATATTTTGATTGCGAAAAGATTTATATATTTATGCCTATAGGGCCTTAGATATTTGTTGATAGCAAGAGGATACACTTAAATGTGCCTAAAGGGCTTTGGATGGTGGATGACCTTAGTTGGGGTCCACCTATTTGGATTGATATTTCTTTCTTGACTAGAATAATAGTCAAGTATCGCTTAAAGGGGTGATGTCTCCAAGCAACCTCATATAGATAAGGTGAGATGCTTCGTATAAGTAAACACGTAAGATAATCGAAATGTAAACGACGTAATTCTAAACCTTCCATAATTTTGGACTCCTATAAATGTGTTGCTTATATTCATTTTATATGTAGATAGCTTGTATATGTGCAAATAGTATTTGATAATTTGCTATAATAATAGTGGCAAGTAACGAATTTACTAAGCTATTTTATATTCATTCCCTTATAGTTGTTTTTGTGGGTTCATTTATGTTAGGATTGAGATAAATCTCGACCGTCGAGTACAAAGTGAAAATAAGTATGTTAATATTAGCATTAGTTTAGAATTTTATAGGTGGTGCAAAAATATTCTTTATAGAAAATATTTGTATGCTAGAGTTCAGTATAATTTGGTAATTTTATAGAGTTATTTTACTTTATCTTATTATTTGGTAGGGAATTACAATTCTTTACGGTTCTAAAAAACTATGGAATATCGAATATCCATAATTATTTATATTTTACATTAAGTTAACTAATTAAAAATAAAAAACTTTAATTATTAATTATTTAGAATTTTTCAATCTCTAACTTATAGATAGTTTTCATATCATAAATATACATATGATATGAAAATTTTAGACAATTTTATTAGACTCTTATAAAATCCTAAACACCTCTCTTACTAAAATTTTAGAAGGAACAACCCTCACTAAGGTCATTCTTTTGGAAAAGAGTTTTTGGATAACGTCACCGTCAACTTGAAGCCCATCTTCATCGATACAGCCTTTGCAGGCAGTTTGAAGCGAACCATAGTACCTTCCACTTCGTGAGCAGTATCGCAATACAGGCCTTCTTCCCCAATCCCAGAACTCAAATTTCCACCCCGCAGCCATTAGATGTCGTCTGGCATTCAATCTCATGACACGAACAGTTTTTGAGAATTTCTTGATTTTCTCATGTTCAAGAATGTAATAATCCACAACAGCCTGAGGGCAGTAAAAAGGCTCGATATTGGCTTCAAAAGAAGCTGAAGCAATGTCCTCGTGATCTTCATGGCGTTAGACCACGGCCTGACTACTAGATGAAGTACCAAATCTCGTATAAGCATCATCTTTAGAGGTTGCTAATACGGAATGTTCTCCAGTAGAATTCATGTTAACATTAGTTGGCTGCTCTTGGCCTTCTAATTTGCCACCATCTCCCAAAGCCAAGTCCCTGGATATGTCTAAATGGGCCAATATATCGTCTACAGCAATTTTTACGTCCTCAACAATGGTATCTAATATCAGCTTTTCCCACAATTTCGTATTGGTAGAGGTCCAATCCTTGAGCTTTTTGAACTCTGCATTTTCTCTCAAGTCGCACCAAATTTGCTTCACCGAAACCGAAAGGGGCCCAGGTACTTATTTTATTGATCATTACTAAGAGGTGAATTTTATGAAAAAGAACATACTAGGAACAGGTTCACAACATTTGAAGCACCTGGGCATAACAAATGCAGAACTAAAAAAACATTTGTTGAAAAGGAACGAAACAGAAGGAAAAGTATATGCGTTAAATCGACGTATATTTAAGTCTGCTCACAAAGTACGAAGAGTGATTGATGAGATTCGTGGACATTTCTATGAGGAAACACTTATGCTACTCGAACTAATGCCTTATCGAGCATGTTATCCTATTTTATTCTGCTTCGCATGTCTCAATCAACTGAAGAAATTTCCATGTTCCACGGCGCTCCCATTGGTCTGTTACCTCATCCCACTCCATAGTGATACGCACATTGTTGATACTGACTTTAACCATTTTTTCATCCCCCAAATCTGGGAAGAAAACCAGTCTCTCCTCTGCACCGTCTTCATTGTCAAAGATCACTCCCTCCCACCAAGCATCTTTCAGATAAACATCCACACACAATCCATAAGGCAAGTCGAACGGACCATATGTACACATAGGCAGTGGACAAGGCCTAATGGAACATGGGGTGTCGGGGCAGTTACCATTAGCTCTATTCAAATTGATACCATCAATAGCAGATGAAACATGCACTGATTCAACAAGTTTAATCACACCATACTTTACATCCCGCCTTTGAGCTCTTTTCCCAACAACTTCTGCAGTGCACCATGGACCCAGAAAACCATCTTCTTCACTAACCTGTCCATTGCTTTCCTATTATAAAGTTATAGATTAATTTCCAATCAAGGTATGATATATCAAATGCACTCTATGCCATAAAAAGGAAAAACCAACTAATTACAAGAGCACAATGGGTGCCGTTCCATTAAAGCACACAAATGTTACTAATACATGAATTAATTAAAAAACAGAGCAGTTGCAAGCAACAGGCACAACTAAGAAACAGCTGTGCACGATCACTGAGGAAAAATTAAATAATGACTAAATAATATTTGTGTGACAGCATGTATTATGCCAAACAGCGCTAGTAATAAAAATTAAAGAGATTAACAAAAAACTACGGTATAACAAATTTCATAATGACCGTCTGAAAAAAAAAGACAAAGAAAGAAAAGTCTTCAAAAAAAAAACGAAGCAAAACAGCGAAAATCCTCTTAAAAAGGGGAACAACAACGAAGTGAAAAACCAAACCAAATTCGTATCGTAGGTAACAAATGAACAAAACAACGATCAAGAAACAAGAGATTAATCATCAAAACCCTTTATGAATACGCGATAAAGACAATAGGGTCCTTCGTTATGAATCTACCTCTACTCGTTGGCGGACGTTCAGTTTTCTCTTCAAGGACGTCCTCTTCCGTTCGTGTAATGGCGAATTCCCGCCGTCATCACTGTAGTAAAACTCTGGCATTGTCGAAACAGAATCCAAAAAGAATAAAAATCTTACTCATCGATGCACGTAGTAATGGTCCACAGTATTTTGTGTAGAGGAGATCGTAGGAGGTATGCTTGTCTTAAATACTTAAAAGAGTAAAACTACTGGGTTACCATAATAGTGGCGATTTTTTTTAGCAAATTGTTTATTCCAAAAGGCCTATTAAGTTTGGTATTTATTTGCTTCTCTGTAAACATCATCAGCAGAGGCAAAGCAATTTTTTGCCGTTAAATAATTATCATAGCATTATGGACTAAAAGTGAACCGGCTAAATAAATAAAATTCATGATGCATCATAACAAAATAGATATATCATATTATACTATTCCAATAGTATTTTTAGAACGGGCTGCAAAATTATTCACTCATGCTATGATATTTTTATCTAAGGTCTTTCTAAATTTTCGAATAAGAATTCTAAAAAATGTAAATTTTATTTAATGTTGTATGTAAAATACACAGTATATAAATATGAAACAGGGTTACTATTAAATGCAAAACCAATCTGGGATTTATAAAATCTAAAATTCGTGTTATAATCAACTCAATTTATCAACTAACCAATATTCATATGTGAACTTTTTTTAACCCCACTTTTGTGTTTGTCATATATAAATCCTCAAATTATATATTATGAACATTTTACAGGAAATATTTTTCCTTTAGAAATAGAGTTATTCAAAATATGGGTTCTCGAAAAATGGAAAATTAATCAATTAATTAAGAATGGAATGTAATTATTGTCCATATCTGTTCTCGTTTTGGATTGCTGGACCCACTTAAATGAAAGTGGAATTAACCTTTTAAGCAAGATTTCACTTTAGATATAGAGTTATTTAAGTTATTTATTTCCATTTTATATATTGGATTGACCCAGTAAACAAGATTTCCAATTTCCAAGTCCAATTACACCAATACTTTTTTAAAGTGACCATACTCATAACTACTTGCTAAACTACCATTACAACTATAATTAATATAAATTTCTAGCTTTCTTAGTTCTAAAAGACAACCTGTAACTAAAGGTATATAAACGGATTAAACAAACCAACCTAGCCTGGCCTACTTTGACCCATAAGTTAAATGGACTGGACTTATTTAGCCTGTTTTTAAACGAGTAAAAAACTTTAGCCCTAACCAACTTAAAAACAAGTTAAACGGATCAACTCATAGGCCAAAGGTATAAATGTATTAAACGGGTTGACCCAAGCTGACTTACTTTGACCTATAAGTTAAACGAATTAGGCTCATTTGATTCGCTTTTAAACAAGCCAAAAAACTTTAGCCCAAACTTGTTTAAAAAATTGGGTTAAATGGGTTAGCTTGCGAGCTAAAGCCCACTTACATGTCTCTACCTGTAATGCCTTAGGATCCTAAATGAGCATTACAACCCGTCATATATTCCAGTTAGCCTGAAATATATTAAGGCTTTTAAAGTCCACCAATCGATAACATAATAAAAACATATCACTAATTAATGCATATAAACCACAAGGGAGTAGATAATCACATCCACTCATAATCCCCATAAAACTAGAAATATCCATCAAAGTTTAGAAATATAATAACTCATATCCAAAAATATAAGATAGGTCAAAGTAACTAAAATCCTTGAGTATGAAAGAAAAAGGAGTCCATCTCTTTGATAAAAGAGGACTCTCAACATAATATACTAATCTTCAACAACATAGCAATCAACTCTATCCTAATCATCATAATAATAAAAATACTCAACATCCTTCTCTTGCTGGATGTCATCAATAATAGTCTCCTCATAAATGAGATAATCCTCTAATCCTGTGCCTAAAAAAGAAAAAGAATGAGCTGAAATCCAATATGATTACACAAAACACATACGAATGTAGAGTCTAATCATTCACATGCATAAAATGTAGATATAACAAAATAATAACAAACAGCGGTTTGATTATCTTTATGTTAAGTCAACAAACAGCAAAAGGGTATTCATAACCTTGCCACACCTGATCTTTATCCACATACATAAGTGGATATAGTATAAGTTTTTCTCTAAGTCCTTTACATCCAAAGTTCAAAGTCTAGAAACTTAATAATCTAGTTGTGACATCCCATGTGAAAGTTCATTAGGGAAACCTTGCACATGTCAAGTACAACAAGCAAACTATTCTTTTAGGCCGAATATAGATTAATTTGGTAAGATCTTGTCTATTCTAGCAAGCACAACCATACAATTGAGCACCACGTACCTGAAATCACTCCATAACCACTAACCAAACTCTAAACTTACAACCTAAATTAAAAGTTCAAACCTTAACATGGAAATCCAACAATCACCATGAATCTATTTGAAAAACAAGCATACACATTAACTTTCAAGTACTCGAAAACTATGTTATATTTAGAAGTTTCCTATGAACATATAAATAATCCAATCAAGATCCCAAAAGAAAATAGTCAAATCAAATCATAAGTCCAGAATAGAAATAATACGTAATACAAAAAAGCAAAAAGTTGACATATCTATATAATATTATTTATTTACTTTAAAATGTAAAGTACGGTATATATATAAAAGAAAATATAAAGAGGACACATGATAAGGATGTTAAAATATGTAATTTTACTAATCGATATAAAAATAAAGGAATACGTACTTAATCGAAAAATATTATAGTTCATAGAAATACGTAAGGAATGATATATTAATAATTGGAATCTAAAACGGACATACTTTACAAATAATATAATATACTATATAATCATAATAACTATCATAATAAAAATATTTAAATCATAATACTATCAATATTAATAATAAGGTATAATAATAATACGGTAGTATCGTCATAAATAAAATCGATGTTTGATATATGTATATGATATGGGCATTAATGTATTGAACACTAAGCTAGAAAATAGCAATCCAATACTAAATATAACAGAAAATAGAAATTCGACTTCACAAATAGGCATATACACATAATATGGTAAAGTTAAAAAAAAAATTTGACTTCTCACTTAATTATTCATATAGTAAGGATATTACATACAAAAGGAAAATATAAAGTAAACATATAATGATAAGGTTAAAGTATAGGCTTACAAGCTGAAGTAATAAAATGATATGTATATTAGTAAATAATACTTAAGTCTGTAAAAATATATAAAGATAAATAGAAGTGGAAACGAATATATTAACAATTACTATTACATACTTCATAATAATAATAACTGTAATAAGAGTAATGTAATGATAATGTTATCAATAATAATTTCAAAATATAACATAAAAGATGGAATTGCAAATAACTAAACCGATGATTAAAATAATACATATATGATACAAGAATTAGCATACTCCACATCCAATGAAAATAGTAACCCAGCTCCACAATAATTCATATATCCAATAGTTCGATATACGACACAATTTATAATAATAATTTTTATTCAAATAATAGTACTATAAACCAAATAATTCAATTTATATTAGAAATCTATCTACTAGAAGAATAATTATTTTTTTACAATAATCTAGAAAAAAAAAAAGATAATATACTATGTACATGATATCAAGAAAAACACCCGAGTTGGCTCGTGAAACAAAATGAAGATGGAAATACGAAGTAGACACAAATTAATGTTGAATACGAACCTATTATAAACAAAAATACAAGAATTTTATTTTGTATAATAATATTCCCAAATAATTAACTGATAATAATTTATCGAATTAACTCGAAACGTGTAGGAGTAAGAATAAAAACTAACCACAACAAGGACATTGAGAGCTTGGAATGGAAAAGCGATGAGTGGGAAAAAGAAATGAGGAATTGAATATGTTTGACGAGAAAAAGAAATGGTCAAGCGAAGTGGGGTTTGATGCAAAAGGGATTAAGGAAGAAGGGAATAGGGAATGTCCAATGTGTCGGGGGAAAATTGGGGGGATGAAATTGTAGAAAGGGGAGTAGGGTCTAATTAGTGTCAATCGAGATAGGGGCGAGAGATATGTAGGAAGGGGTGGGGTATGGTGCAATGATGAGGGGAAAGAGATGAGAGCAGGGGGTGGGGTTGAGTGTTTAGGGATTGAGGGCGAGAATCAAAGGGGATGACTGGGGGGGTAGGGAAATTAAAATGAAAAGAAATAGGGGACGAGAGGATAGGGGTCAATGGATAGGGGCGATTAGGAGACAAAGAGAAAAGAGAGATCAAGATGTGAACTATGGCTAAGAAGAGATAAGGCTAGTTGCAGGGATGGGTCTAAGCTTAAAGAGGTGATGGAGGAATACGTGAAAAGAACAAAAATGAATGAAAAGTAAGCAAAACCTACGAACAGCCCTAATGGATATGACACACTAATGGAACTTCTGAAGACTCACGGCACAACTTAATATGACGCATAAATTGGACCAGTGAAATTACTTGCCATCTAGCTTTGCTTAAGGGTTAGGATAAGAGTAGAATGAAAGTAAACAAGTAGTATTTTTGAGAGAAAAAATGTCAAGTGTATTAGTGTCAATTTGCTCTCTTACGGCTACATGTATAAAGGGTATTTATACCCAAGAACTTAGTGCAACTTGCCTAAAAAGGAAAAAGGAAAAAGGAAAAAGGAAAAAAGGATATTATCCTAAAGAAGTAATGTACAAAAATACAAAGGGTAAAAAGGAATATACAAGAAAAATAATGATTGGTGTAGCAGGTTCTTCATGTGGTATTGTACACATAGCATGGGCGTATTGGTGGCGTTGTTGGAGGGTGTAGACAAAAAGCGTAGGTAGATTGCTTATCTAGGCAAGCATAACTAAAGATTGGTTCGATGTCATTCTCTCAGCCTTTTGGCAAGAGTGAAGCCGAGCAAGTGGTTTGCTTAGGCACGAGTGTGAGAGAGTGAAGATGGGCTATTGTCTCGACATTCTACCTCTCAGTACATAATCATCAAGAAATAGGCAGTTATTCGACTCGGTAAGTAGAGTTGGTCAATAAGGAGATACTCAGCCTCAGTAGGGGTCGATTAGAGTAGGAAGATTCATCTTGCCAATCTCTCTAGTCTACAGGCTCGATTGCGGGTCAATGGTTCAGTAGCCTAATTCCCATCATTCCTTCCGGGTTGATTTGGATTTAGGATTGAATCCGGATGGTCTATGGTCATCTCTCTATCAAGGTGGTATGCACTAAGGTCAGCAATGTTGAAGGTGTTAGATACCTTATAATCTTCGGGCAACTCCAATTTGTAGGCATTGTCATTGATTTTCTAGAGCATCCTGAAGGGTCCTTCAACTCTTGTAAATAGCTTGTTTCTCTTCTTGCTCGGGAATTGTTCCTTATTAAGGCTTGGCCACACTAAGTCTCCTAGCTAGAATTGTTTAGCTATTCTACCCTTGGCCTTCTCTTATAGTCTTCTGGTAGCTTGGTTGATGAGCCGAGTAATTTTGTTATAGATGTGTTAAAGGGACTATGCTCGGGTTCTAGCATCAAGGTCTTCTTGCTTGGATTATGGTACAAGAGTATAATTGAGGGGTAACTTGAGATTGAAACCATAGACAACCTTAAAGAGGGTTTGCTTGATGGTATCATGTACAGTTCAATTTTATGTGAATTTGACCACTGGTAAGCAGACGTCCCAATCGGCTAAGTTCTTATTTGGAGTAGCGATCCTAAAGTGCAGTTAACTACCTCTGTTAGGCCATCCATTTAGGTTGACAAGTATTAAATAACAATTTGGTCCTCATCCATTGCCACAGAGTTCTCCAAAAATAGCTTATGAACTTTAGGTCTTTATTCGATACTATACTTTTCGGCATGCCGTATAGCTTAACAATTTCCTGTAGGAAAAAAGAAGCAATAGCCGAAGCATCGTTAGTTTTAGAGAAGGGCATAAAGTGTACTATCTTGCTGAACATATCTACGATGACCATGACAGAATCTTTGCCTCGAGTAGTTCGTAGTAGTTTGGGAACAAATTCCATGTTCAATTCAGTCTATGGCTTCATCGGAACAAGTAAGGCATTGCTTTCCCTTGCTCGGCTTAGAATTTAGCCTTCTTGCACATGGTACAACCTTCTATAACTCGGTGTACATCTTGTCTCATTCTCAATTAGAAGAAACGGCCACTCAATAGTTCATAGGTCCTTCTCCTTCGAAATGCCCGAAGAGTCCTCTACTATAGGCTTCCCTAATAAGTAACTCTCTTACAAAGCAGGTCGGCATGCACAATTTTCCTCCTCGAAACAAGTACCCATCCTCCACATGGTACTTGTCCACTATCTTTCCTTTGACACATCACGCAAATATGGGTTTGAAGTGTAGATCTTGGAGTGTTGCTCCTTAATGCTGGCAAACCCAAACAATCTGGCCTGCAGTTTAATAAGGAGTGCATGTATCACGACCCGAGAGGGTTAGTCGTGGCAGTCGCTGTATACCATACAAAAGATTGCAGATTAAATTTCCTTACAATCAACGACCCTTTTATATGATACATAAGGCAACAGCTACTACTAACTACCAAGAGTGCGCAAGCTTAAGCAATATCAATTCATGATAAATAATAATATTATAAAAATGTAACACATAGTCTATTTACATAAAAGTTTATAGATATATAGTTTGAAACGTATCTAAAGTCTGACTAATATAAAAGTTACATATTTAAATCTATAATCAATCAAAAGTACTCTCCGTCCTCATCCAGCTCTCATACTGACCCTGTGTAGAAAACTAACCTCGGGCATGCGGCGGCCCAACTCCATAAAGAGGTCCGCCTGCGAAAGAAGACCACAAGGGTATAAGCTAATTAGCTTGGTGAGATAATTTCCCTCAATCATACAGCAAACAAGTTATTCAACAATTAAGTTCAACTAAATGAATGCATGACAAACAGTATGCTAAACAAATACATGCAGGTGACTAGGTACTGTATATAACTCAAATTTAACGCCTTCCGAAGTCAGGGTTAGAGATTCATCAGAATAGTCAGATCTGAGTATTATATTAGAACTTATTTCATAACGAAACTCTGCGTTTCGTTTTTAAAATGCAATGGTACATCCATTACCCGCTTTATCAAAATGAGTTCTATATATGATTATGAGTAGGTTTACGCAGCCCTCATTCACCCCTAAATAAAGACCTCTAGACTCGACCCTTAGCCAAGTAGTTGGCGCCTCTAATGCCTAGTCATCCCGCAGGCCGGGGTAAGGTCATATTGCACGTGTGCACCGTACGAAATCAATAACAATCAATAATCAACCCATGTATGGCCTCTCGCTACCTCTGTGTAATGTGACTACCGGAATTAGTTATGCAGTACATGATCTATGCATGATCCAAGTTAACTTTTTCTAGTCAAATAAAAAGTTAAGTCATATTTAATCAGTAATCATTTCAAGTTACAAACAATCAATCTAGTGGATCTACTATGCAACAAACATTATATTATTGAAATTTAAAGTAGATTCACCATTAACAACAATTATCATGCACAAGTATAACCCAATCCCATACACATGCATCTATAAAACATAATTTATATTCACTAATTATAAGCATAAACAAGTACGGAATCATTAGGAAAAACTTACTCAGCCATGGCTAGCTCAAGGGTCGTAGTAGTTTGGGGACTGCTGAGGATCGATATCAAAGTCACTTGAGAATAATGAACATTTTGTAAGTTTGGGAATTTAAAGCTGACTAGTATTATAATTTGTAAGGTTTACTTCACTTGATTACGTGAAATTGTCGATTCGAGCTTTTATCGAATCGTGTGTAACTTTTTTGTTTTAGCTCAAATCGTTATGAACTTATAGTCCATTTTGATCATTTTCGAGCATATTTTCTCGTAACAAGGTCCGTTTTGGACATTGTGACTCGTAACGTAAATTGTGATATAAAAATATCACAAAAATTATTATTTAAGTTTAAAAATTATAAAATATTAATTTTCGTTTTTTCTTAACATATTTATGATTTAATAATTATTTAAATCATATATTTGATATTTTTATTATTTTGATTATATTTTCCTATTTTTAAGATTTTTACTTTATTATGATTATTATTATTATTATTGTCGTTATTATTTTTGTTATTTCTCATTTTCCCATTATTTATATATTTTACGGTTTATATATATATACATATACTTATAATATATGTCATAATTTTATTTTTATAAAAATCCTTAATCACGGTATTATATATATATATATATATATGCACCTTACATATTTACAAATTTAGTAAATATATTATATATCATATATGCTAATATATATTCGGTATACTAATTATATATATATATACTATACATTATACATATTATATATGTATATGTATTTATTGAAAATAAACATACTCTTATATACATATTCATGTATTGATATATATATATATATATATATATATAAGTCTTACATATGTACATAATATAAATACATACATATATATTC